>VWYI01015630.1:416086-573236 GCA_013399455.1 Anthoscopus minutus
ATCTTGCACCCGTCTTTTGGCTCATTAACTTTAACAAGAAAATTTAAATGTAGCAGAAGAAATGCAATTTCTGTAACACTGCTTCACTTCCAGAAAGACACTCATGAAAATGAGCTGCAGGTGTGCATTTCTGATGTGCCCACATATCAGCCACTCTTTCAAAGATGAATCCATTACTCTTAGTTTTCCATTACTATTTCTTGCCCTCCCAATGGGTTTCAAAAGTTAATAGAGCTTCTTCAAAATGACGATAGTGTTCCCTTTTCTTGAATAACAGGAAAATCTGATACTCACAGCGATGATTTATTTGAAAAATCTTTCCACTCACCTGCAGTTATGAGTAATACTAAAACATACTGTAAGATCATCAGTCTGAGACATCTGAGCAAAAATTCTTCTTTTTGTGATATTTAGCAATGCAACTGAGGCTAATGGGATTTAATAAAGACATTTATACAAAGTGAGTGGTGTTGGAGTGTAAGAACTTTACAGGTGCAAAATATCTGTCACCTGGTCACCCTCTCAGCAGATGCAGGTGGGTGGCTCCAGAGATGGAATTTCTCCTGCCATTCCTCACCATGCAGAATTTCTTTGTCCAGTGGATGTCCTGACAGACATCCCAGCCTCCAGCCTGGGAATCTGGTGGCTAGCAGGACAGCGCAGCAAATGACCAGTGCTGAGCTCTAGCCCTCGAGGGGAACATCACAAACTTGAGACCACCATGGAAATGAGCCATGGAAAACCTTTGTCTTACAATAGAAACCACAGCCATGCCATTACAGAGCATTATCCAGGCTGTTCCAGCAGTGACCACCCCAGCACCCTGCTGTGGCTGCCCACACACATCAGCATTCCTTGGCTTGTGGTACATCCATGCTCCAGTCCTCTTTACAAAGTCACTCTGGTTTATCCAAACAGCAATTCCAAAACCCTCCTCTCCTCTTCCCCTGGCCCTGCAGCAAGGTAGCATTTGGAGAAAGTGCAGCTGAGGTAGGAGATGTTTGTCCTACAGCTGCAGAGGTAAGTGACAGGCTCAGGCAACAAAGCTAGACCTGAAGACAAAGGTCTTGTTATGGCTCTCTAGCTTTCCAAGCAAGACCTGTTTTTTGGGCTGGGAGATGACAGTGAGGAGAATGACATGAATTATCTTCAGGATTCCCAAGTCAGGTATAGAGCTATAAGCATGGGCAGATATACTTGATAATACAGAAATCATATATGTACATATAAATATATGTAACTATATCCATGTGTATATAGATGACATCTCTGTACATGGCAAACCCATCAGTGAGCAGTCCTACTGTTTGGACACACTAAGACCTTGGCTCAGATCACATTATCTATAAACAAGTAGAACATTATTTTTCCAACCTGTAGGCTGAGGTAACAGGCTGGGTTTTCCTCCTTCAATTGAATAATACTGAAATATCTACCTTTCCCATAAAGGGTAAATATGCCAATTCCATTAACTTCCTCAATCATTGTCACAGCATCACCATGAAAACACATTTGTTCAGAGGCACATTTTTCCCTAATGGGATAAACAGAAGTATCTGTAAGAAGTATTGTGCCCCTTCCTCCTCCCACAGAAACCTGTGTGAGAGACCATTAGACAGGAATCTAATGAATCCAAAAGAGCCCAGGAACAAAAGCAAAGGTCTCTCTGCAGTGGCCTGGACTCAGCCAAAACCTTCCAACTGTTCAGGTTACTTTCAGCAAGCACAAACCTGGCAGGTAAAAAATGGAAAAACACCTTGGGAGTTGTTGCTTCCAGTTCAGGCCTTCCCTTTTTCATATCCCACGTTCCTTGAGGGCACACCAAAAGAGTTTTTGCTGTTTTCCTGAAAGCCACCATCAAGCTACATGGATAGGAGATGACAGCCAGTTCTCTGAATTAAAATGACAAGCAGAGGCTTCCAACCATGCTCTTAAATGCCCTGTTTTCAGTGCAATTACTTCAATTCTTCATATTATCTGTCCACTGCAGATAACCAAACAGCAGAATGTTTATTCTGTGAGTCAGGGAAGAGTTTGGTTTTGGTAGCAATGAAGATGACAAACCCACAGTTTGCCTTTGATAATTCAAGATGATACAGCCCAGAGCACCAGTGAAATTTTTAACTTGCCTGACAGTTACAGTCCAAATCTTCAACTGTGACTCTTAAAAAAAGGTGGTGACAAAAATCCCTCTCAGGAAACATCATCAGTGGAATTGATGATCAATCCGACACCATGAAATTGCTGCAGTATAACTCTCTAAACAGAAAAGGGAAAAAAAAAAAGCTGAAGTTGCTGAAGTTGCTGAAGTTGCTGAGAACCAATGAACACAGCATGAGATTTTACCAGAAAGGACCTGAGGGATAAATGGAGAGGGATGTAGAGAACTTGCTTCAGGAGTAGCAGACATACCACAAAGGCACATGTTAAATGAAAATAAATTGCAAGGTGAACAGTGGTGGAAAAGACAACACTCACACAGTCTCCAAGGGGAGGCAGGTGGAACAGGCTAATACCAGGGCTTCAAAGTACTTTATAAGGATACTCCAAAGTATCCATATCAGGATTTCATTATATTCCTGTTTCTGAATTCCTATTTCAGACACTGAGCATAGTTGTAAAATATCAGTTAGCAGATGCTCTAAGTCAAAAAATACATCTCATTCCAACACTTTGGCAGCAAATTACAAACAAGTTTGTTGTGTCAATGACATGCATTCATGTTCAAATGTTTTATTTCATCTAAAGTTCACTTTTTACCCTCAAGCAGGGATTAGAGTGTGAGCACTTTTAAACCTCAATAATAAAACCTTTTCCTAGAAACACACTCATAACTCCATTGCCCGACTGAACTTTCAGCTAAGCCTCAGCCAACCCAATAAAAGTTATTGGCCAGTCACAAATGATTAATAGAATGCTGTTGATAGGAAATGTTTCAGGCAAAGCAGGTCCCCTTGATGATCCTGCAAAGAGAAAGCCCTAGAAGTCCAGTTGCTTGCTGAAGCGTTCACACCCCCATGCTGCTGTGTCTCTGGAGAGGATATTGTCTCTGCAGAAGTGCCACGTTTTCAGCACTACAGCTAAGAAACTTCTTAGACTTTCTTAAGTCTCTTATGTTTTGAAGCAACAGGAATAATTTTTTTTGGCAAGCATTCTCTCCAAAATGTGCAGATAATTCCTATACAGTTAAAATGAAAGATAAAATTGCACTGTACAAGAGGAAAACTTATAAAACAGACCTTTCTGAGAGAAGCCAAACTAAATGTGTCTAGCAGTCTTCAGGAACCTGCTCTACTTTGGCTCCTGTTGCCCAAACCACAGGGCTTGGCAAGTGCTGGGCTTGGCAAAATCCTGAATGATTACACTGTTTACCTGGGGATCCTAAGAGTCTGCACTCCCTCCAGATGCACTTGGAAGCCAGCATCATCATCTTTTCTGTGACAGGGCTAGAGGCTGCCCCCATCACGCAGCTTTGCTTGTAGAGCAGCACTTCTGTACATCTCCAGGCTCATAATCTTTGATTATTTCTAAAATCTCTCATGTCCTTTCTCTGAACAATTTATTCCCTTCCCTGTCATCCTTAGGGGTCTTCAGATAAAAAAAATATTCAAGCTTATCCTCCTTCCAACTTCTCCAGTGAGTCTATGCCTTCTCTCTTTCCTTCTTTCACAGGGTTCCTTCCCACTGTGCCTGTGACTCTATGAGCTCAAACACTGTCCAGGTCTTAGCTGCTCCATTGAAAAACTCCATTATGCATGATCCTTGTCTGGCTGCTGGCAAGATACGTCATCCTGGCACTTGTCAAATGTGCCAAGGTGCATCTGCTTTCATGAACCAGCTGAAACTGCAAGTTTTTCATCATTTTCCCAAGCAACCAGCACCAATTTCTCTCTCTCTTCTATCCTAAGTATTCAAAGCAGAGCTTTTTAAAGAATTGAACGTAATATACAGTGAAGAGTGTGAGGTCACATCAAAAGAAATGCAACCAGCAGGGCGAGGGAGGGGATTCTCCAAATGTACTCTGCTCTTGTGAGACCCCACCTGCAGTGCTGCATCCAGCTCTGGGGCCCCCACCACAGGAAGGAGATGGATTTATTGCAATGAGTCCAAAGGGGGGCCATGAAGATGATTAGAGGCCTGGACCACCTCTCCTTTGAAGACAGGTTGACGGATTTGGGATTGTTCATTCTGGAGAAGAGAAGGCTCTAGGGTGACTCTTGAGCCTTCCCATACATGAAGGGAGCCTACAGGAGAGTTGGAGAGGGAGTTTTTACAAGGGTGTGTAGTGACAGGACAAGGGGGAATAGCTTCAAACTGAAAACAGACAGGTTTACATCTGATATAGGCAAGAAATTCTTTCCTGTGAGGGTGGTGAATCACTGGGTTAGGTTGCCCAGTGGAGTTGTAGATGCCCTACTCTTTGAAGTCCTGGGGAGGTCAGGCTGGATGGGACTTTGGGCAACCTGGAATAGTGGAAGGGGTCTCTGCCCATGGCAGGAGGATTGGAACTAGATAAGGCTCCTTCCAACCCAAACCATTCTATGATTTTGTGAAGTCCCATGCCCAGATGTTTCCACTGTTGTAAAGAGGATGGAGGATACACAACTTGTTGCACAGCTGCAGCTCCACTGAGGCCTGACCCACCTGCTGCTGCACTGTGTTAGCAGCCATTGCTGAGTTAATCTGAACCATCTGGCTGCTGCCGTCCTCTAACAGCCATACATTTTCTGCATGTTTTCTTGTCATTGCAGTGCTGTGTTCCGGTCTCTTTGACAAAACATCTGCCCTGAGGATCCCCTTTTATAATATCTTTAAAATATGTCACCATCTGCTCACTCTTAAATCTCTTCCTTTATCCCACCACAAGTAACTGGCCCCTCAGTGACCTCCCATTTCATAGCAAGGTGCTTGAGCAGGAACATTCATTTCTTTGCTTCACAAAGTGCAATGCTCTCTGTCAGGTTTTGATTCACTGGTTTGTTCAGTGTATAGCAGAGAAATGCCTCTGCTTTAGCAAACCCCTCTTCTCTTGACTGTTGTGGGCTTCTCTGCCTCTTGGCATTGATGCAATGTCAGAAAGAAGACCTCCACCCCATCTCCCCCTGAAGCAGCCCAACTCCAGGGAGAAATTCCTTTGGTTCTTGTATTGTAACAAACTATTTTTTCCACTGCCCCAAAACCCATCTTCACCACACACCAGACATGACCACTCTGGAACCTTCACTGTTTGTTCCTCCCCTCGTCACCTTGTTTCTCCTCTGCCCTGTACATGCCACAATCTTTTGCTGCTCTCTCTAACAGCTCACCATGTGCTGTTTCCATTTACTTTACGTGTTTTCAGGCTAATTTTTCTCAAACAGTAAATGCCAAAATGCACTGCATGTCATGTCCTTTAGACATCACAGAGTGGCTAATTCTTTACACATCCCAGTTGAGTGAACAGAGTAGTTTTTCAATTCCCTATTCTGAAAAGGGAAAAAATTATGAAAATTGATTGTGAGGGCCCAAAAGCTGTCTTCTCGTGCCCAGTGGGCATGGTTCCTCGTGTAACTATTATTTTACAGCCAGTTCCTGATAAGAACAGTTAATGTCTGCTTTAAGATGAAAAAATTATCCACAGCTCAGCTTTTATCTGGAATTTTCTTATGTTTCACAAAGAAAGCCACAGGATGGTCACAACTGCTAGGCATACCAAAGAAAGCCACAGGATGGTCACAACTGCTATGCAAACTGTTACTATTTTAGCTCCAGACTATCAGTATAAAGAAACACAACCTCTTTTTCCAAAGATTTGAAAGGCATGAAAATCTGTCTTGCTAATCTATCTTGAAACAGAGAACAAGGAGTAAACCTTCCCTTGCATCTGTCAAAACACATATTTTAAAAAGTGCTAGATGATTTGGTTTGCATGCAAATACAGGAAGACCAGAAAAACAGACTTTGATTTCCTCAAGTGAGTTTATATACTAAAGGCAATTGACTTAGATAATTTGAAAATGTGAAGTATGGAAAGGATAAAACAGTTCTGTAAGAACATTTCCTGGGCAAAAAACAGGGAAGATCTGCCCAAAGAGAAGGCATGTTACTGACATCAGCAAAAGGGTGACAAACTGGACTTAATACAATTAGCTTGCAAACTGAGAGAAATCCCTGGACTGGAGTTCTATGAGGAGACTCTCCTATGAAGGAGAACCCTAGACTCTAGACTCTGTCCTAGACTCTGCTGGGACAAGCAGCTGACATGCAAAGAAGAGTCTCCTTGGCTTCTGGCAGCTGTGGCTACACAGCCCCTTTGGCACCCCTCAGCAGAGCCTGGAGCTAATTTGTAGCAGGCGCTGTCTTTCTGCATCTGAGAACTGAGCCCTACCCCAACAATCCAGCTGGTCCTGCTTAACAAAACAGAATGCTAGAGAGACATTCTAGCATCTTAGAGACCCAGAGGACGTTGCTGCTGTCATTGGACATTATTTTTGTTTGTTTGCAAGCAGCATTCTAGAGCATTGTCTGTGTTACTGTGAGGATCTGAAACTGGAATCTTTGAGATGAAAAGAAATTGGTTAATTTTTTCCCTTTCCTCTTTTTTTTTTTTCCATTTGCTTTTAATTTATTAAAATACTTGTGAATTTTCCTGGAGATTCACCAGGAATAATTCCAGAGGGACTAATACTCATCATTTTTCTGGATCCAATTAAATCTAACATCCACTACTCTCATCACTAACATATGTTCAACCGAGCTAAATATTTCATCTTATTGTAAATTGCATATAATTTGGCTTCTTTGTTTTTCTTTTGTGGGCACTGATAGCTGTTTTCTGCTCTGAATTTGTCATCAATAAACCAGAACTCATCCAGAGTTCTGCTCTCTCATCCAGAGAGAGCAGTTAACTGCTTGTGTAAAGTAATCTATCAGAAGAGGTTCCCAAAGAATGTGTGTAATGGACATTACAAAGAGTTACAACCATTTCTAAAATGGGGGAAATGTTGCAGTTCCTGCCACTGTTCATTGCACAACTTGGCTTCTAAAAACACTGGCAAAAAGAAACATGACACTGCCAACTTTTGCAATTGTATCATAGTTCCTAATACTGAACTTTTTTATGAAGCCCCCCCCCCCCGAAAGCATCTGGATTAGATGGAAATCTAAACTTTCATTTGTTATAAACACACTGTCTTTCTAAACCACATGGTTAGAAAAAGTTTGGCAAAACATTGGTGTCATCTCATCTGGATATGCTGTCTGTAACTTAGACACCTCATACAAGCAGGTCACCTACTCCATGGTCCATGAAAAAGGCTGGTACTGCACAGATCATCTTGACCTCTCTACTCACTGACAGCTCAAAGTGAGCCTGAGCTCAAGGTGGAAAGAACAGGGCTGCTTCCCCTCCCCTGTGCTCACACATGTCCTACACTGACTCCCCAGTAACTGGATTCAGCCCCCAATAACTTGATTTCAAAGGAAATCCAGCAGTGGGAACAAGAAACAGATCCATGTGGCTGTGTGGCCCCACCATCACCAGCATTCCCTCTCCAAATGATGGTCTTGGCCTGAACCCTCAAATGGTGCTGGGTGTCGCCTGAGCCACAAAAACCATCAGCTGCCCAGGCAGAAAACTGTAAGAAAATAGAGCCAAACTGGTCCCATGGATGCCAAATCATATAGAAGAAAAGAACCACAGATTGTGACTTGGGAGATTTTTCCTCAGGAGTCACAGCAATAATGGAGCAAGTCCCAGATACAGGGTGTACTTCCCTTCCTTAGGGGTTTCCCAAGGACTAACCTAGTCTGGTGTCAGTACAAAGTAGGGCTGAACTAGGTGATCTTCAGGGTTTCTCTCCTGCTTGGGTCAGGAGATTTTATTATATCCTCATCTTGAAAGAAGTGGATTCCCCATGAGTGATTTTGCCAGCCCTCCCTAGAGAGAACTTCTGACACACTCCTCAGGGGCTGCTGACTCCCAGCAGAGAGTCTGTTTTGAGAGGCATGAATTGTGCTCCATGTGCTGGAACATGCTCTCTTTTCATTTTTAATGCTCATCTCTCATCTTCACTTTCTAAGAGCAGCTGTGAAATAAGTCATAATGCTTTAAGAGCTCCCTTCACAAAATGGTTGTGCCTCTCCTCTCCTCTCCTCTCCTCTCCACTCCTCTCCTCATGTTTTATAGCTTCAGAAGGCTTGTTTGAGAGTTGAAGATGTTTGATGATGACTGGAAATACTGTGTTAATAGAGGGAAATGCAAGTTCTGTGAAAGGAAAGTATCTTGTGCAATGCAAATTTAGTAAAAGACTATTTGAAAGACAGTTTGTCATAGGTAAAAGTGATTTTGAAAGAAGTGATGGTTAAGAAAACCTAGCATTTGCTCTCACTTTCTAAGGAAGAGTCAAACATTTTAAAAAGCCCAGCAGACAAGCTGGAAAACAAGGTGTTTTTCTATGCAAGATACAGCTAGTCAAGGAAGCTCCTTAAGTATGCTACTGAAAGAGCAGGAAATGCTATGGCAGGAAGAACAGAGTAATTTCACAGTTTGAAGCTCAGAAGCTTACAATATGGAGAATGCCTCCCATAGACCAAAGTAATCACTGTACTTCTGCTTCACAAAAACCCTAGATGCTCAAAATACTGTATTTAAAGAAAACATAGGGAACAAGAAAAATGTCATCACAATGCAGATAGCACGTGAATCTGGATACCAGAACTGGAAAGCAAACCGAGCTCTTTGGGGGCTGGAAGATCAGCTGCACTGGTTTTGGGGTGCAGAATCTCAAAACACTGTTAAGGATCTGCTGCAGAAAGCATGCGACGATAGGAAAAGGAATATTTTTTTTTTCCAAGTCAAAAATTGGTACAAAAAAAAGCAAACACAACCCTACCCCAGTGCAGCAACAGCCTATCATTGTGCGGTCTTACCTCTCACTTGGCATCTCCACAGCAGCATTACCTCATCTTGGCTACTATGGCTGTAGAAGAGCAGAGGCAGAAACATGCTCCTAAGGTCACATGCAGACTTAGAAGTCCCATTACAGAGTACCTGTGTTGCTGCCAGCAGTAAACAATCTCTGTCCATGTAAGTTTGCTTTCAAGCTGCCATGTGTCCAGCACATGGGGAATGCCCTGGGGAATCAACACACTTATGGGCAGAATGTGCAGGAACACACAAAAGGAGAAGCGTTGAGAGCAGTGAAAAATTTCCCCTTAATCATCTGTGTGCTTTTCACAGGCTTGAAACAGTTTGTAAACACAGAGCTCCAACACCCCAGCTGTAGCAGGGTCTTGGTAGGACATCCTCCCTCTGAAGGACAACTTCAGAGCACCACAGAGTGACTTCCTCCCTGCACACACCTATTTGGCCTTGAATAAAAATGGCTGGTACAATGTTAACCCATGCTGCTCAGCATGACCAGGCTTTTCCATCTGGGGAAAGGTCGTGGATCAAAATTATGATAGGACTTTTATACCCCCAGGTTTCTCACAACATGGCTAACTACAAGAACTGAACTCAGCAGAGAGCAGCACAGGGCAAACACACCTTGGGGCAGCGGAGAATGGTGCCCAGGTAGACGTCTAGGCAGGAAATTAGTTTAACCTTTGATTCCTGTGAAGCCACAGCATTCACATTTGCTCAGGAAAAATTGCCAAGGGGATCCAAAAGCCCTGCAGTGGTTCTCATGGTCAGCCAGAACTTGAGACTAGGAAACAGTAACACTACCAGCTTCAACCACAAGAGAGCTGCTGCAGCTTTGGGGGCCATTCTCCCCTTCTCAGAGGGATGGGACAAAACCACCCTTGGGATACCCACATGGGCTTTCAGTGAGGAGCAAGGAGGAGGTCAAGCCACTGCTGGACAATGAGCAAAGTGAAGACTGCTTTGAAGGGTAGCTTTGTAATGTTTTTTACATAACTTCGCTGGCCGGACAGCAGCATGGAGCATCTGTTTTCAGCTACACTGCTCATGGAAAATACTCCAGTGATGGCAAAGACTCCCTTCCCCTTCCCCAGAGTCTCACCCCAAACCACACAGGGCTGGACTGCAGGCCTCACCACTCAGGGCATTTTGCCTGTAATCACTGGCAATAGATTTAGACATGTAGTCCAGTTATGTCCCAAACTTTGTGATTATGACAGAATGATTTATGCTGCAAATGAGAGAGCTAATGGGTCACAAGACTTGTCTTCCTGTGTTTCTATTTGTTTCCCTACTGTGGTTTTTTTCTCTTTCACTTTTGGGGAACTGGACTTTGGGTTTCATTGCTGGTTTGGGTTTTTTCCTGCCAGAGGAGCTGTCTCCTCATGGCTTGACTGTACCAGGCAAGGGGAGGAGGCGTGCCAGCAGGAAGCAGTGACTCGACATGTCTTGTACAGTTAATTTGTTTTAATTTATGAGCTGTAGGCAGATGGTGGCTGCAGCACATTAAAGCTTCTTTAGGAAATAACACATAGATTTTTCCCTCTGGTGCCTGAAAATTTTGCATCCTGAATAAAAAGTTTGAGACTGCACAGCCCAGCATCAGCACTGTGGTAGCACCTGTGTACAGCTGAAGAGCCTTAGGCTCTGCTGTTTTCTAGGGGTTTTGTTGCATGAAGAAAGCACACAAGAGCTCTAACAAAATCAGAAAAGCTGATGACAACAGATGCTTGCTCCCTCTCACCCTGTGCAACACTGTCTCCATATCTATTTATCTTCCCTGAACTGGTGAGAAACCTCAAAGGAAAAAGAACAAAGTAAAAGCAAACAGAATCTTGGAAGAGAAGAAGAGCTGCTGCTATGGATAAAGGATGCCAGATGGGAAAATCACAGCACAGAAATGCAGCATGAATCACCACAGAAATAAATATCTGGTATACCTCTTCTGGTATACCTGGACCACTGAAGGCAGACGTAGTTGCAGACACCGTGTGTCAGAAGCTTGGCACATACTACTGCCATTACTAAATATTTCATCACAGGTCACTTGGAACACCTGGTCATAGAAAATGTTTGCAAGACTGAGGAGCCCTCTGGATCTCACTGCTGACAACTGTAGAAAGGCAGATAAAACCTTTAATTCTGCTCATGACATGAGGACCTCACCATCAATATCTTTTCACCCCAAACAAACTTGGCATGGGATGCTGCAGGCATGAAAATCTACTTGGGTTCAAGTGACAACTTTATACATTCATGATCCAGAAATATATCAAGAGCTATTACATACTCACTTCTAGCTTATACACAAATTTCTGGAGGATAGGGAAGCATCCCTGCATTTGTTCCAGTCTTACACCATCCTTGGCTTAGAGTGTTAACAATGGCAGGGCTCATCTTGCTGGGAGGGGTGAGTCTCTGTTCTGACCACTTGGTTGGTCTTACGTTCCTGTAAAATGCATTTTATGGCAAGTCTGGTCATTATTGGTAGATCATTTCCATACCTCCTCTAAGATCTTCCTTCCATGAAAGACCATATTACCTACACAGTAGTTTCCATCAGTGTAGTAACTATTAAGTGTTTTAATGAGTCTGACTGAGCTTATACACAGGCACAAAATGCTGAAATACTCTATTTTTAAACTTTGAACTTTCTTTTTTTTTATTTTCATCAAATGAAAACAAATCAGAATACGCCACTCTTTACTCCAGTAGCCTATATCTATGCTGTCCTATGTAGCCACACCAGCTAAAATATGCAATGCTAATTAATCCCTGATATTTTGCATGGAGAACAGGGCTTTCTTGGGGATGCTTTGTTCAGCACCATGGAACCACATCTGCATCTGTGGACAGAAATCTTTGAGAGAATATAAGGTGAATACAATGCTAGGGTCTATCTAGCATGTCACTCTGCATGCCACAGGGTTCCAGCAAACCCCTCCCTGGTTGCTGGGGGTTGAAATACTGCAGGATTGACACTCTGCACTCATGCCTCAGATTTGAGGAGGTGGAGAGAGATCTTTTCCCTGGAAAGGCTGCTTGGAGTAAAAGAACGCCTTCAAGGCATCCAGTCTCCATATGGGATGAGCACTTTGTTCCATTGCAGCAAGAAGAGTGAACCTAATTTGGATTTTGGACTGGTTTAGAATACAAGTATAAATAGGAATTATACCCAACACATACTTCACTCCTTGCAGTGACAGAATGTGCTTAAAATTGTTCTTTCCATTTGTCTGTCCCTGCTTCCAGTAAAATGATTCAACCTTGCACACCATTCAGAGCATGAACCTTGTGGGGGTTATTTTACGTGCACGTGTTTGCAGAGATGAGAAATTATTCTAGCCATAAGACCGTAATTGATGTTTGAAACAAAATCATATGGAAAATATATTGCAAAGAACCATATTAGGAACCTTAAAATACAGTATTTAAAGCAAATTCCAAAATACAGTATTTAAAGCAGCTGACTTCTATTGAAGGACAGTACAGAAGTTGGTAAAGACTCATATCCCAAACAAATCTCCAAACAGAAGACATCTCCCTTCATAATCCTAGTTTGGTGTTAACCAGCCTCCTAACACTACCAGCAATATATGCCCTAAGGTCAAAGCAACCAGCTTTACCAGGTCAACACGTTCAAGCCACCCTTGTGCTCAAGGAATGAAAGCATTGAAAGCCTCTTGGGCTCATTGTAAAGAGCAGGACTGTGCCAATGCACACCATCAACAAAGTGGAGCAGGAGCACAGTTTTTGTTGGTATCACTTTGTGTAACTCACTGCTTAGTGCCTGCTGCTCCAGAGCACGAGCCCAGCCTGTGTGGGCAGGCTGCTGGTGGCGAGGGATGGAGCTTTTGCCCATTGGCAGCATAGATCCATCCATGCCCCTATCACCTGCAGGTGGCACAGCTGCCTTGGCCTCCCCCAGGCCACAGCTCTGGGTAGCAGTGGGGGCAGAAGCCAGTGGAGGCTGAGCCATGTCCCTGCCCCAGGCGCAGGAGAGGGGAGCAGAGCCTGGGAGTCCCTTTGCCACAGGCTGGGTTTCCAGGAGCAGTGCGGTCCCCATCCTGTGGCTCCTGCCAGCACCGCTGTTTTCTCTCTGGGCTCCTCTTGGCTTCATCCTGTGCAGCTGTGCTATCCACATCAGAAAGGACTTTTCACAGAAAAGTGAAATTAGCAAAAATAAAGATAGTTGAATGCATTTTCTTTCACCAGAGAGACTGTTTGTGGTTAGCAAATAGACATGAAATGTTATAACATAATTTCTAACAGTACCCTATAGAGATGACTTGTCTGCTAAACATGAAATAAAACTGGCAGGAAACCACCATATTGACTTAATAAGGCATAACACTAACTGACACCAAAAAGCAACTTAGTAAAGAAGTAGGAAACTTTACAACCTCAGTTATTTGAAAAACACAGAGGTAGCCCAGCAATTAAATTGAAAGTGATCATTAGGGTAATTTCCACTATTCAGTTCACTGCAATTAAACATGATGCCGTGGATGTATTGGGTTGGAACTTCTTTGACCCTATTATTCTTCTGACTAGTCCTGATCAAAAAAAATATTAAAATACTAACTTTCAGTTGAAAACCATACATTGTTTGGCAGAATTCATTTAGAGATATTTCTAGCTGAACCAATTAAGGCTTCAGAGTTTATGGAGCACGCATCTTCCCAGTCAATAATGGCACATGCGTTCTTGACATACTCTGTGGCTCCAACTGGGTAACTAGAGGTCTGGGTATAAGTGAGGCCCTGTTGTAAGCATTGTTAATCCTTTCTGTCTTTTAGCTGGGATTTTGCAGGAACATATGTGCCCAAAATAAGTGAAAAAGATATTAAGATGCTAAGCTAGAAGATAGTTTCTAGTACCTATGTTTCCCTACTATGTTCATCCTGGTCCTGACTTAACTCCTTGTGCCACAGGGCCCAGAAGAGCCTCACAGTCTCTGCTGTTCTGCCTGTCATGAGTAGCTTTGTGGAAAATCACAAAGGTGATTTGGTGAGTTGGGATCAGTGTGAAATCACAGAGAGGTGAACATCACTTGTTCAAGCTGCAAGCAAGCAAGCCCTTACGACATTGCAGCTGTTACTATTTTAATACCACCGTTCCAATTCCTGATTGTTTGTGTTGGGAATCTAGGGTACCAGATCATCTCCTGATGACTCTTAACAATGGGCTGCAATAACTTTACCTTGAGGTGGTGTGTGATCTCAAAGTATACTATAATGGCCTATCCCATAACTGGATGGGCCCTCATCCTATTCCTCTATTCTCCCCACTGTCTGAGGTGTCTCCTTTTTATCACATCTCCTCTAATAGCACAGTTAGTCATTTGTTCACTTTTAGGTGTACAGTTTCCCAGAGAGAGTCAGCAAATACCCCTTTTTTGCTCAAGACGAGCATAGCCCATGTTGGGGTGTCAGGGTTGCTTCCATCTGCCTCATTGCCTGGCTGATGCTATACTTCCAACACTCCTGGTGTACAACAAGAAATACAGCTACTATAAACATTTTACCAGTACCTAGACAGCCACAGAAAGAGAGAAAGGTGGGAATTTTTTGGTAGTGGTGTGTGTTTAAAGAGTGTCTAATACCACAGATTATAGCAAGTACCTAAGTCTCCTAAGTGGTAAAATATTATAAAGAAATTAATTAGGAGAGCAAAGGAATTATATGGAGTAAATGTATAAGAGCAATTGATTCAGCCTTCCTCTTTAAACTCTACAGTTGTGGTGCCATTTGTCTAAAGATAGAAGACTTCAAATGCCAACACACAAAGTTTTAATATGCTTTTTCCCTAAGGCTAAACTAAAGAAAACTTGGCTGCACATTCGTGGAGTTAACAGGTCACATTTATCATGCTGCCACTTATGTTCAAGAACTAGCAACTTAATTGTTCCTAACTGGCTTGCTTCAGCCCTCCTGAAACTAGAGATGGGCTGAGGTTTTTATGCAATCTTATCTGCTGGAAGTGACTAATATTAGAATAACACAGGACTACAATCTTGGCATTCTGGAAAGTTGGTGAGATCCTATCCCAAAATTCTCCTTAAATGCTGCTGCTAATTTCAGCAGTGTTTGCATTATTACTATGATTTATATATATATATAGGTCCTAGATAAGTTAACCACAAAAGAAAAGATAATTGAAAAATTCTCCACTAGTCTTCTGAGTTGTTTTTTCCCCTTCTGGGATCAAAATTTCTTTAGAAAAAAGATGATTATTCTCTCCCCGCAGCTATAAATTCCTCAGCCAGCTCTGCTGTTACCATGCAGTCTGCTGGGCATATTCCAGAATTATTTCTGAAGTTTTCTCAAACTTCCATATAAGTCCAAAATTCCATAGTTCTGCTCTGTGCCAGTATGACAGTCGACCCTTACTGCTTGGTATAAATTCTTGAAACACTCAGTTCCGCTGATGTGGAGCAGCCAGTTAAATTAAGGACACAAAATCCACACAGCACTTTGGGAAAGTGCTGTCACAATAATCACATCCATCTCTCCAGAAGCTTCAGTTCTTTGTTGCAAACCAACCTGCCCTAGAAACCACAGTGGCAGAAAGCACCCAGGCATCACCACACAGTCTAACACTGATCACAGCCAGAGGAAGAGGTGCTGGCAGGGAGTTATAAAAAAGAGTGAGGGAAAACTCCCAATATCTGTGCAAAAATACATGAATGGTACAAAACAAAAAACATTCCTCCGCTGGAGGCAAATAAATCACTCCCAGGCTACAAGTCAAGCATGACTCGAAGCACTTTATGAAAAAAGATGCAGCATCCTCAGCATGGTCGTGTCCACAGTGAGGGCTTCCTACCAGAGCCTGGTGTCCCAGGCATGGTACGGCTCCCACACCTACCACAGGCTGGATATGCAAGGCCAGTGTCTGTCTGCTCATGGCCTGTGCATCCCTGTTCCCTGCTAAAAGAGCAAGTTAGCCAACAACAACAGTGTTTGTTTTGTTGCCATCTCAGTAGACACTCTAATAGAGCTAATAGGAAAAAGAAACCTCACCAGAGAAGGGAAAGGTCAGAAGGCTAATAAAATAAATGCAGCTATTGTGCGATCCCTTGGCAATTCATAAGGGAGTGTAATTTTCTCTTTTTTTTCCTCAGCAGCATGAGAATCTTCTAATGAATCCAAAATGAAATTTCAGCTTTCATGCGAAGTTTATTACTGACAGTCACACCACTGCAGAATTAGGAATATTAGAGATTTAGGTTTACACTTGTTAGATTCCCCCCTCATTGAGTTTTTCTTTCAGTCAGCCCTGGCTATAAAAGACAAGCAGTGCCATACATGACAAAATGTTGGCCAAAATGGTAATTTTACACCAAAAGTCCTGTGTTGTCCTTGAAGGGCACAGCTGGCCAGCTACTGCCCTTTTATAATAGCACTGCCCATCTGGTTCATGGTTGTTCTTTAACCAATTTATGGTTGGTTGCTCTTTAATTTAGTGAGTGTTCCTCTGTTTGTAATCAAATACCTGCTGAAGTGTTTGGGTGTTCTAGGGCTTTGAGTCAACAAAACACAGTTTGATAAATGGTTTTCTTCCAAGCACACTCCTCCCCAGCACTATGTTGACACCATGGCATGGCTGGATTCAGAGACCACCACTCCTGAGTGTCTAAGTGTACATACCTATGTCCTGTGTTCCTGAGTCACAAGTGACACACACAGCTGGAATTTGATCCTCACAAGTCACGCAGATGGCTGTAGAATTTGAACCTCACAGCAGTGCTGGAAAAGATTTCTCTGTGGATAAGGGATTTAAATGCAGTTTCTGCCCCTTCTCTGGGAAGGATGCCCCTGTGCTCCTCTGCCTTCCAAGAAGAGTCAGCAACAGCAGCCTGGGGCTATGGATGAGTGGGCACCTTGGAAGGCCTGACTGGTACCCCAGTGCCTGCCCTGCATCCAGGCAGGACACACAACCAAGGCAACAAATCCTGCGGCGCTGCCAGCCTTTGGTTCATGTTGTACCCAGTGAAGAGGGACAGATGTGACTCTGAAGCAAGGCAGCTGCTGTAAGGGATCTGAACACAGACCATGGTATTCAAAATAGCACAGCACAAGCCCAGGGAAAAGGCAGACTGAAAGGCTGCAAAATAAGTTGCATGACTTCACTTACGGAAGTTTGTTCCCAGGAGCCACAAGAGGAGACCACTTGCTGCAATGAAACTCTCTCGGATCTCCAGAAGGATGCACTCAGGCCAGCCCTCCTCCCTGCTACGGAATCCTACAGAGCCATCAGCTGACTCAGAAGCATCTGCAACTTGCCTGACAGCCCAAAGACACTGCCTAGTTTAAAAACCTAGCAAATACAGGAGAAGGCTAAATCCTGGCTTCTTGTACGGCAGGCTGATGCAAGAAAACACCCAGGCCCCATATCCTGGGGTGGAAGGAGGGCAGTCTTCTGGTATGATAAAATTTCCTTCCCAGCATACTACAGGAGAAATCCACTGTACTAGAAAGGAAAACCCATCTGCCATTTCAGCCATCCCTCTACGGCAGTGGGGATTTTGCTTAGGCAATGTTTGTTACTACAAAGGGTCCACTTTGTGGCTTTTCACATCAATCATTACCCAAGTCATGCCACGACCAAAAAAAAGCTACATTTGTAGTCTCATCTGGTACATAGGCTTCATGGGTAGCAATATATCCTGCCTCAGCTTAACTTTACTCCTTTTCTCTATAAAAATAGTAGTCTGAGATTCTCCACAGAGTTAATGGGATGCTGTGATAAATTAACAGGCTATTAAGCGTCACTCAGAGGTGCTTTTACCCTCTGCACACAGCTCTGGTGAAGGCGGGACAAGGAGAGATGTAAGTACCAGGCTGACAGCCATTCATTCAAAGGGATGCTGAAAATAAAGCAGGTTCATAGACCTGCTACAAGAAAAATCTCATCTTTGGTTGGAGTCCATGTTCATATGATTGGTGACAGAGCAGGAAAGAGAGATCAGTTAAGCAAAGCAAAGCATGGGAACACAAAACGGGTTTGTGAATATCTTTTTAGTCCACATAAAAACCATCATGTATAACCTATCCTCTTGGCAACCCAGGTCTCCTGCCTACATTATTAGTACAGCTCCTTAGTTCTCCCTGAAAGCTTCCTATCCAAACTATTTCTTCCACAGAAAAAAATAAATTATATTACATCAGTGTGATTGAGAGGGAGATTAGTTATTGGTGCCTCTAAAACAAGAGGTCATAATTTCTTTTTGAGGCTCTCTTGTATCACACAGAATTGATTGGCCTTGGAAAACCTGATTATTCCATACACTTTAGTGCAGAGGCTCAGAGTAGCCACAGACATCCTACTGTACTGGGTTACACACATTAGAAAGAGGAAGGCAAGGAATTGATCAAATCTTTCAGCTTCTGCATGGAGACAGAACTCAACTTCTCATCAAGGAGAAAACCAGAAAGAGTAAACAAATTATGTAGGAAATGACAAAGGGAAGAAAAATATTAAATTTACAGACTTTAAAACACAGAGAGACACTGCAATCATCCATTTTGCATAAATTCCTGCATAAGCCAGGACATAATATGATTGATTACCTCTAAATAAATAGGTGGTTAGTTCCTCTACAGCTGTAATTACAGGTGTTTTCAGAAAAAAAACCCACTTACTTGTATACTAATATAGCACTATTTTACCAGCATCACCCATTCACATTTTGGGACTATATTCCTATATCTTGTTCCAGATGCTGGATGTGAACTTGTGCAAAAATACCTCAGATATGATTAATACATTCACTAGGGAATCTCAGAAGAATATGGGATTTCCCAAACCTCTTTGTTAGAGAACATATATTGCTATTCAAACTTTTTTCTAACTCAGCATCCCTCTGAGGAAGAGCTGTCCCAGACTTTTCTGCAAGCTCTCATTATCACAGCAGTATTTATGGCTATGCCTCAGGGGAGCAAGCAAACAGCTTCATCCATCTCACACACAGACAGCAGTTCCTGGACCCTGCTTACACAGAGGGTTCTTTTAATACTAATTTTATCTCAGGCCAAGGGTTCAGGCAATGACCTTCTAGACACCACCACAGCCCCGGCAATAATTGCTTGGACTGTTATGCCACATTAAATTTCATAACCTTAATCTGCTAAGTGGTACTGAAAGAAGAGTGAGAAGCCACGAGGTCAAAGCTGTTCTAATCCAGCTCTATCAATCAGACGTTCACAGACCATTGTCATGCGGCTGGGGCTCATAAGGATTCTCTCAGTTCCCAACAAAAAAAACACAAAACACTTCTCAAGAAACTCAAGCCTTCTCCAAATACATATGAATCTGATATGTTTTCAGAAATCAGCATTTTTTCTGGTCTCTGCTGCTTATGTTCCTTCTGAAATGCATTAATGTCCTATGTCTTAGGGAAATTGCAATTGAAGTTTCCTGTAGGAATTGTTAAGAATGAAAGTTTTATGTGCTGAGGATGCAGGACAAGACCAGCAGGCATGACCTCAAGGACTTCTGCAGCTTTAGAGATGTGTTGAGACTTGCCTGATAGAGAGGTCTCTGAAATGCAGCAGGCTTTCTACTCCATGACACTCGTGGCTATGAACACCACATGTGAGTAATTTAACATAAATCAGAGAGAAATACATTTGTTCAGAATTTAGACATCTACATACTGACATATGAGAGAGCACAAGAA
This sequence comes from Anthoscopus minutus, assembly GCA_013399455.1. NCBI lineage: Eukaryota > Metazoa > Chordata > Aves > Passeriformes > Paridae > Anthoscopus > Anthoscopus minutus. The sequence goes on from VWYI01015630.1 coordinate 435,676, forward strand.
GCAGATGGGGTTACCATTGTCTGTTCTCTTCTCTCTTTTACCACATGGCAGAGAAAGTGACATAAAATGGATTATTTTGTTTCTATGGAAATAAATAACATCTCCTGCTGGAAGTGCCCTGCCCTGCCTGTGTACATCATGGTTAACATACAGCTAGCTGTCTGACAGATTCATCCAGCTGCCTGTTCTGCTTGAGTCACGAGGATCTGGGCTGTGTGACTGCTGTCACTCAGGAAAGGTGGATGTTGGAAGCTGGAATGTTGACACATCGGTCATTAAACCCCACAAGCAGCTACAGGCTCTTCTGGGAGCTTTTCCTTTGGTGATAAGGAGCAGCGACCTCTAAATAGAGCAGGGGGCCCCTACACACATCAGTGCTGCCTAGTTTCATGTTAGGTCAATTTGAGAGTGAAAATAATGTGCCAATAGAATATCGTCTGGTCTAAGTGGGGCCTCTCTGTTATTTGACATATTTTCCTTAAAAATTGCTGCTAACAAGGCTGGGGTATGCTTGATAATCCTTGACTGCAGCCTGAGAATTTGACACATTATGGCAATGGAGGTGATGGGTTGTTTTGAGTGGATGGTGGTGATACTACTAACTTCTGTGGGCAGCTTTAAATCTTCACCAAAAACATCCTGCAGCAGATAACCAACTAACTGGCTTTCTACAAGCACCCTTTTTTTTTTTTGTTCCATTGTTTTGCAGTTATATTATTTTTCTGATTCCTTCGTTTGAGATTTTCTCTCAGAAAAGCTGTACAAATTTTTCACCGTTGTCAAAAACTTTGTAAATTAGTACAAAAGACAAAAAATAGAGCCTTGTTCCTCTCCCTGTCTCTTCCACTGCATTTATTTTTCTGGTCAACGTGAAGGATAAAATCTGATTTTTCCTCTGTCAGAAGGTAAGGATATGTGGCTTAAAAAAAAGAAAATTATTATTGCAGATTTCAGCCTACAGTATTTTTTTCCCTTGAAAAAAACCCCAAACTATAAAAAACTAGTGTTGGGGCTTTCCAATAATTTTCTCCCTTTGATCTGCAGTCTGACAGGTAGTTCTTTCTTCTTTTTCACTTATTTTTCATGTTACTGGTTCCTACTCTGTGCTAAATTTAATTCATCGCTATATTTAATTTTGCTCTCATTAACATAACCCAAATGTCACCACCAACTGCCACCAAGACAGTAATTTTGACTTGAGATGAAGAAATTAGTTGTGATTTCCTTTGGAAAAAAACCATTCCACAGGCTGAATATCTGTGGAAGATGGAGTCTAAATTTGATCGTGACAAAAATCAGTAAATCAGAGTTCTTGTTTAGCTGCTGTTACACATTCTCTGACTCAGTCAACAAATTTATTTCATTCCTCTTCCCCTTTCAAGCCAATAGAAAATAGTTTCATGTAACTGAAAAATGCTTTGGGCAAGACTGGGAGAAGCAAATAACTTATTTACTGAATATGGGTGTTGACTGATTCAAAATGTCTCGCCTATTCATCCGAAGTCACCGAATGCTTGGAGCTGGAAAGAGGATGCGGGGCTCAGTTAGTGGAATGAGATCATGCTGAGGGCAGATGCTTCCCCTTGAGCAGTCAGGATACTGCCCTCAGTATTTTTTTGATACCCTTGAGATTCTCCTCATTGAGGGAGTAAGTATCTTGAGCACTGGTCTGGAGTGGATCACCTTTGCCTGACTACCTCAGCTAACGAGCATTTCAGTCATTTTGGCTTCAGGAACTCAAAATACATCACCTCTGAAATGCTCCTGCCATGGCGGACAGGGCACACCAGTGGGAGATACACGTCCAGGCCCATGTCAGCAGAGTAAGAATTCCATGCTTCTCTCCTGAATTTTGGAGTGTCCGAAGTGCCTACCCAGACAGCGGAAGCAACGCTCCAGCACCCATGTCCACCTTCTTTGCATGAACTGCACTGTCATCCCACCCTTTTCATTCATCCACAAATAAATCAAAGAGGCAAGACACAAGGTCTCATTCCCTTGAACCTGCATGTGTGGTGTGTAAGGGAAGCAAAGCATATTTTTCCTGAATTTCAGTTCAGAGGCAAACCAGAAGCATTCACTTTATTATTCACTTATAGTGCAGGACTGACATTTCACCTCTACAATATATCCGGGTAACTGCGAGCACAGTTCCAGCCCAAGCAAGAGCTTTAAGTGCTTTAGTGATGAAGCACTATGAGAACCATACACATATACTGCCACTTGGATTACCCTGGAAACATTTCCACATAAACAAAATCTAATGGTGGACACCTTCTGTCCTTCCAACACATTGTCAGATCACACTCTGCCACAAGGGACGAGTTCCTCTGCAGCACTCAGTCGTAGCGGGGAATGAAAGCATGGAAACCACATGAGCAGAGATTACACAGCCTCTCAAGTCTGGCAGCCAGATGTTGGCTTGCAAGAATGAGTGCAACCAGATGGCTTTTCTGCCTGTTTTTTTCTCCAAACGTTCAGAATAGGTCAACAGAATGACACACACAGAGATAAGTTTGTTACCATATTTATATATTCAGACATGTACACATATTAGCCCCCTAAAACTGTAATCCCTAAGGATTACAGGCAGGACTAGGATTTTCAGATGCCAGGTCCAGCTCAGACTCTGCAAGAAGCTCCAAGCAAGTAACAGCCAGACTAGGACTTCTCCATGTAACTGCCTGATGTCAGGATCAGGTCAAGGATGCAATCCAGAGAATCCCTATGCAACTACTTAAAAACATGCTCCTGGATGCAGTACATGGGGATAGCTCATCGGCTGGATGTGGGCAGCTTTGCTTTTTTCTACCCGTGCAAAACTGCCTTACAGTGAACTGCTTGGGATTTGGAATGAAAAAATACAGCAGGAAGATCACTGCATTGTTGTGACATACTGGCTGCTGATGCAAAATGCTCAGGCAAAGGAAAGAAAGCTTGGATGGGATAGTCCTACATCCCAACATGATCTAGCTGTTGGATACTTCTCTGGGGCCACAGAAACATGTTACTTTCTAATGAAGCTGACATCAGAGCCTGCTGGAAAGAAATTTGGGCAGGTCAGCTCAGAATCAGTAGATGCAGATGTTAATTTCAAGGATCAGTTCAAGGCTGAACCCTCATCACTAGCTCACACCTCCATCCGTTCCACAGTGTCTATGCCAGACAGCCACATCTGGAACAAAAACAATTTGTTCCACTTAATATCCTGTGCTTTTCCCTATACAAGACACGGGTTTGCCACTCACATACTCCATGTGCACAGCACAATCTCACATGAGCTGGAGAGAATGCATTTCTGATAGCAAGGAATATCAGCAGATCAACAACAACCAACACTTAACTGCTATGACTCACATTCTAATAAAACAAAATCCAGGAACAACTCTTAATTCCCAGCTAGATAGTACAGAAAAGCAGCAATTCTGGCCCTGAGCTGCTTGTAACTGACCTGGATCTCATGAAGGCAAGTGAAAACTCCCACTGGAGCATTTTACCCTCACACAAGCTAATTCTAGTTGATTGTTCCCATTTTAATTAGTTATGGAAACAAGCACCAAGTCCTACATTTAAGCTTTTCTAAATAATATCCCTTCATCCCCAAAAAGCCCAGGTGAGAGCTTTAGTTTTGTGACCCTTATTCTTTCATAAGAAAAATAAATAAGCATAAATTAATGAATATATTTCCTTGTAAATATCAGTAGAACCTATTGCAATTAAACCCAGGAAGAGGTGGAGGAGCCTAGATGGAAGAAAGTCCTTCTGAAACAAGTTCCTCTGAGTGACTTGGGAAACAAACACCCTGTTGTGGCATGGTTTTGTTATATTTTGCACTGTAAGTGGTTTGTTTTATTCCCCTCTGTATTGTTGAGTTTTAGTCCCCCAGTTCAGTTTGCCCCAAGCTACACCTCCTTGGAAACCTGTCAATCCTGTTGTACTCCCATCTCTTCTCCCAGATTGTTCCCTGTCCCTCTCCCCAGGGGTGTCAATCCTGAATTATGCCTTCCCTCTTGAGTGTCAATCCACCTTGATCCCTGCCCCTTGTTCCAATGAGTTCCCTGCCAATCCTCCCCGGTATCCACCCCCATCTTGAACCTCCCCCTTGGAAATCCCCTAATCCATGATGCCCCAGTGCATTATTTCCATGCCTGTCAGTCTGTGTCCCCTCCGTGTGTTTCCCCATTTGTTGAAGTGTTGTAAGTTCCACCCTCTCTACCTCTCCCGGGTTTCCCTATTGGTTGAAGTTTTGTAACCTCCTCCTGAACTGCCCATGTATATAAGTCCCTGCAAACCTGATTTCTTTGATCTCCAGTCCCTGACCCTTCATGGACTAAACCATTCCCTGCAAGCCAAACTGGAGCTTCCTCCTGATCCTTTACCTGCTCTGTGTGTTGACAGCTACAATGTGCTGTAGAGCAGCAGCTCTAAGGTTCAACTCCTATAATTTATTGCAGGAGCTGTTCCCCACTCCCAGCATGGTGCTCTGGGATAGAGCTAGGATTCTGGCACCGTGTCAACATCCAAAAAAGCCAAGAGTCAAACTCTTCTTCTGGCAGGCTGGCCAGGCTTGTGTGCATCTTTTACAGAAGGAAGAAAGCTTGATGATGCATCCTTTAAGAGAGTGTGTTTCCGCTCCTCCCTACAGCCTCTTAACACAATTATGCTAGAGGGGTAAGAGTGGATGGAAATATCCCAGTGAAGCATTTAATCAGAAGACAGATACATAGAGAGACAGAGACCTTTCTCAAACAATACCTTTACATGCCTAAAATGTTTTGTTTGAAACAGCTCTGTGTGAATGACCTTTGCAGGAGACTGAGGCTTGAAGCCCACAACAGCTGCATGACACACAAGACACCAGACTTCCCTGACAGCTGTAGGGCCTGGGGAGCTTCTGGATTCCTGGAAACACTGACAAGTTGTCAATTCAATCCAGTTTTGACCACAGCCAAATTTTAAAATTCCTGAAAACTGTGAGCCCTTGCTTTTAGCTACCTCAGGTCTGAATTTCTAGAGGCAAAACAAGGGTTGCAACATTTCCTGTCAAGTTCAAATATTGAAACAGTACAAATGAGTCCTTCTCAGAATTGTGATATTACCTCCAAATCTTGACACTTGAATGAACAGATGTTCTTTGCTCTTGCCTTCTGATTTGCAGACCTCTGATGTGTCAGTGGTATTTTTTGTAGTAACTGCATAAAAACTTTTAACTTTCTCCTACAAAAACAAGGCAAAACTGAAATTCCTGTGCACTAATCTTCTGAGTATTGCAAAAGTTTTGAATAAAAGTAGCTGCATTACCATGCTACTAGATCTGACCTTTTAGAGCTACAGTCCTACTGCCAGTAGCATAAAGGACAAACTCTTAAGACGCAGCACTGTGGAGCAGTAGATGAGAAGGAACACAGATGCAAGGAGCAGAACTGCTCAGCACACTCCAAAGGAAGTGGAGCTCAGTAAAGGACCTCAGGAGAGGCAGGGAGAAGCTAGGGAAGGATAGACTTGGTTCCTCGTCAGAAAAAAAGGTGAGGAAAACAAGAAAGGACTAAAGAATTGTAGTCTAACTGAAGACAGGCCTAAACTTTTCAAAGTTTTCACCTTTCCAACTGGAACAAAACTCCCTCATAGGAAGCCAGATTCTGAAAGCTTCCAACCTGTCTGCAAATATCCACATGCAATAACCAGCAATTTTTGTATGTTTCCACAGAGTTCCACAGAAATTAATACTTTCAGAAAATTGTCATTTCCTCTTCAAATTTACATGCAACAGGAGCCCACAACTGTGGAGACTGCTGGTCACTTCACATAGCCCTAATGCCAAGATTTGCCCAGGGAAGTTCTGTGCTGTAGGGAGTCCTCTGAGTTACATGCATTTCCCATCAATCCAGACATGCTTTAAAACACTGCTGTTAAGGCACACGACAAAGCTGTTTCTGTGGTGTCACAAGGCTGTGTGGGTCTACCATCAGCTCTAGCAGGTCCAAGCAGCCGGTTTACTAATTTGTACTAATTGGTCTATCCATCTCTTTAGGTTAGAAGATCCAGTGAAAAGCTGCTATAAAGCAGCACAGTTGTAACTGCAATCAGGTTGTGTACCCCCTGCAGACTTGGCTTAATTACAGCCATGTGACAGGCTTCATTCCCTGCAGATAAATCTGTGGTCTCTGGACTTAGAAGACCATTCAGGATGTCATGTACAGTGTGTCCCTACACAGACACACTTAGGGCCTGATGAGGCAGATGGGAAACCTAGAAGCATCTTCATTTTAATTAGGAGTACCTCCCTCGAGCCTCTGCCTGCCTGGCTCTAGTTACAGTAAATTCTGTATCTGACCATATGTATTACCATAAACTGCCTTCTCCACAGCACCATTGTCTCCTCCCTACATACTGTTCACTGAAGAGGGTCACCTTGATTATTCCGAAAGTGGAAATCCAAACAGATCCCCTCCTGAGCAGCGAGAACATCCAGCCAGGTTCCTAACCCGAATCTTGGAAATTCAACTAGGAAGCCTGAAGCCAACAGAATAAGACAGACAGACACTCCCACCTAGTGGGGAAGGCACAGCTCTGGGTCTCTGGGACTGGAGCTGCTTCAGCTCTGCACTCACACACTCCTGCCACAGAACCCTTCCTTTTTGAATCAACAAGAGTAACAGCTACAAAAAAACCTGAGAGCATTACTTTTAATTTTTAAGCAGAAGAAAAAGGCAGGTTAAACTTAACAAGTTACCTGTATTTTTATCTCCTCAGTATTAGACATGACTGCAAACACAACTGTTTCACTTTATAGTAGGGTAATGATTAACTTCTGCAAGGTCAATGCAACAGGCATGTAGAATATTAGCAGAATGGCTCATTTAAACCTACTTTGCTACACTAGAGAACTAAATTCTTGAATGCAAAATAAAGACAAGTAAGTCTTCAGTAAATAAAGAGGCTTTAATACCTAGGAGAGCACACCAGCTCACAACATGTGTCACTGTCAGTATTTCCTGGAGACAGTTTAGGGGTTTACTACTTCGGGGGTTCTTTAATACGTGCTGTAGATAAAGGTAAAATAAAAACTGTAACGTGGCAATTAGAAGCTTCAGGGAAAAAGCCTCTTTGATCTATTGCCATTACTGCATGCTCAGTAAAGACACCCACAGACTTCTCCTGTTTCCCAGCAAGATGAAGGTGCCATACTGAGGGCTCACTAGGTCTGGCCATGTTATCACCCCTATGGCCTGTCACAGGGGATGGCAGAAAGGCTGCAAGAGCTCAGTTTGGCTGGCCTCGAATTATTTCAGTCTGTTCTGGTACAGAATGAGGTACACAAACTTTGTGATTCGTATTAGCCTTCAAATGTCTTTTTATGGGTCAGCAAAAAGTCACAAACATGCACTTGCATTTCCCAGCAGTGTATTGCCCTCTTGGAACCAACTTGGACCCAAGTGCATGTTTCTGAAAAACATTCAGCCACCACAATCTGCAACGTGCAAACCTACGTCTCTGTGTGCAGCAGCTTTGCCACCTGCAAGTATTTATTACAGGATCACCCTGATGCACCCTGTTCTTTCAGCCCATGACACACTATCATTTCCTAGGCTTTAGGTCAGGTACTGCACTTTGTTCCCCTCTTGAAAATTATTCCAAGATGTTATTTTAACATAATGTGGCCTACATGCAAATTAACTGTGTCTACAAACATGGCATCTTCATCAGCCATACGGTTAAGCCCCGGGGTCTGTCAGGATGCAATTTTGCAACTCTTCTGTTTAGTCCAGGTCAAAGACTAATCCAACACTGAAATTTGCAAACTCATTGCTCCTGTCATGCAGATCAAATCTGCAAATAATTCCATGCTCATTGATGACACTCTGCACAGTTCAGGCTGGAGATTACTTTACACACATATTTTTACCACTGGGGTTAGGAAGGTCTAGGCAGAACAAACTGTTAATCTCATGTTTGACTAATGGGTCTCAGACTTGTCTAGACAGGGCATTTGAGATGAGCTGTAAGGCTTTCCCTTCCTGTTTCAGTTCATGCAGGGCGAGACAGACCTGCCCACCTCCACAGCAACCACTGTAACACAAAGCGCTAGTTCTCAACAGAAATTCTGAGTTTACTGCCTAACATAGATTACTAACACAGAGGTTTACACACTTTCACTGCCCAGTTAACAGCTTTGCTAGCACACTTGCTAAATTACAGGCACATACTCCATCTAATAGTGCTACAAGAACCACTTGTTCCAGATTTCACAGCAGTATGGAAATAAGACAGTTTAACCAAGCCCTTACGTCAAATGAACCACGCAAGAAACTTTTATCCTTTATAGTTGTCCACCAGAACAAGCATTAAATAATTTTCACTGCTTCATTGTCCCTATTTGCCTTCAACAGTTCTCATCCTCCTATTCCACAGGCATTCCTTTTTGTATAGAGCTGAGGACTTTACACAATCAGACCTAGACAGGAAACAAGGTAGCAGGACTGACTCACCAGCTGATTGGAAGCAGGAGAGGAGTGTAACCTTTTCTTAACCTGGTGCACAGCAGAAACTGATCCTTACCAACAAGTACTGGGGTCTCACACTACCGCCTTCAAAGCCTCATCAAATGTTGCCTGTGCTTGAGGAGCTCTCCATGGTTTAAAGCCTCACCACCTGGAGCTACCTCAAGCTTCCTCCATAGCTTAAGCACTCCTTTCCAGAGCTCCAGTCTACAGGCATATTTACCTCCTGCTCCTTTGGAGTGTGCAGTATCAGGATGTTTGGCACATGCATTACAGCACTTGCCAACAAAGGCCTGCCTCAGCAATCACTCATGTTGAGCACTCTACCAGTTTGTTTTTCATCTCTGCTATGTGGTACTTCACCGTATGCAATAAAAAACAGGAAAAACCTCCAGTTTCCTTCACCTTTAAGCAGACACCATGGTAAGCACATCATGCCAACCATTTATTTTTCAAGACTATGGGCACACTCTGTTACACCGCACAGGTTACTTCATCCCTGCTTCAAGCATCAGGTTTGTTACTACTGCTTCAACAACACGGCTGTGCAGAAACAACTCGTACTTGGTACGTGCATGGAATCAGTCCTTTTAGTTAAAGCATGGTCTAAGACACACCTCAGCATGTATGAAATGAATGTCACATGCTGTCATTCAGGCCCTATGTGAACAATTTGCCTGAGCCACTACTGTAATCTCTTGCCCACAGTAATGCTTCCAATACTCCTGCATCAGTGTGATACAAGAACTTCTCATGTAAGAGATGCAGGTGTAGGGATGACTGAAGAGAGTCAATTCAGGCAGGCGCAGCAGCGCCTATTTCCCCTTTCATTTATCTTTTCAACCTTTCTGAAAGCTCTGCAGCCTGTAACACAACAAATGACAAAAGTTATTTTTCTCTTCCAATTGTTTTAAAATCAAGTAACTAGACCAGATATTACTAAAAATGACTCTCCTGTAGACAGTTATAGAAGATTCTTCTTTTGAGTTTTATTTGTTTACAGCAACAGTAGCACATATTTCCACTTAGGTATTTTAGTGCAACAAGGAAATCCATTAAGCTTCAGCAAGGTGACCTATGTTTCTATATGCAATGGAACAGATTAAAGTGTCTCCCTTTGTTGCACAACAGTTTAAAGCTTCAGAACTCTAAGTAAATACCTTCCACAGAATTAAACACGCAGACACTTTGCTTGATTATTAAATGTTTTTGCTGGATGAGTGAAGTGCTTTCTGCAGTAGAACAATTCATTTGTAAGCCACAGGCACTACTACAAGAGTGGTATCAGAGTAGAACTGGTGACATTTTAGTAGTCTATTCAAGAATGCCACTCTACTTTTTGCAAGTTGCATATCTTGAAGATACATTCTCCCAGTTGATCACATTCCAGATGGCTTTCAAATAATCAGGTCGAACATTTTTATATTGAAGATAATAAGCATGTTCCCATACATCAATGCCTAGCAAAGGAATGAGACCTGTGAAAAAAAAGAGGATAAATTCTGTAAATGTATAAAAACACGCCTTACATGTAAAGTTTTATATTGCATCCCTAAGTTGTACCCAGTTTCTGAGTCTTAATCTGCAGAAAGACAAAGAGCTCTGCAGCATGCTGGTCCTTATTGCAGTATTTTACAAAACTGTGCTTACACACACACACAGACACACTGCATAAACTCAAAGAGCTGTTTTGGGTAAACACATCTATAAATATTCTGGAACTACCTTGAAGACATAACCGAAACCAGATGAAGTAATTTTTGAAAGGTTTCTATCTTTTGCACAGTTATGCAAGTGCTTTCTTGAAAAATTACATTATAAAGGTTTCTTGCTATGCCAGCTTGCTTCCAATACTTTAATTATAGGCTATTTGTGAAGTGCCTAATTACCTCCTTGCTTTTGTGCTACAATACCCTTGTCACCGAATTTTTAATGGTAAATTTTCAAAGGAGGAAGGGTGAAATTTACCCCCATTATACTCTATGTCCCTGTACTAAAACTATAATTTCTTTTCACCCTAGAGATACACAGACTGCTGGCAATACATGAAATTCCTTGCCATTCTCTATGAATTCTGCAGAACATGTCTTAAAGGTATCTGCAAAATGATTTGGACAAACTGACACTGCAGGCAGATTCTCGCTGCTCAAGACCTCTTCTCTCTGTGAAGGGTGTCCAGTCTGCCATTACCACTTCCGTATCTCTAAGGAAGTAAGGATATCTTGGATAGAGATCATTGCCAGTACTGTGCTGCTTGTCCAGCTGTAACATTTAACCACATCACAGACTAATTTGGTTGATTTGACTCGTTACTCTTTGTCAATATAAAGAAAGCAAATTATAAGGCTCCATTTTAAACCCAGTCTAGATAGGAACAAGAGTTTACTATGTTCATCTTCCCCTCTCCTGTTGTCTGGCCTCCGGTGACGGTGCTGTGAATAGTTCCTCTGCAGAGGAAAAAAAATCTGAAGGCAAGAGGCTTAATGTTGCTTAATATGTCCAAACTACTCCAGTTACTCAAAAGTCCAAGGAAGCTGAAGCTAAAATATTCACCAAGCAGAAAGCACTATCACAATATGGCCCATCTATTTTCCCTTGGACTAGAAGGACACTTAATCCTTTTGCTCTTCACAGTTTTTAAGTCCTGTTTTACAAACACTGCCCTAAAAACTGTGTTTTCACTTCTGCTAGAAGAGACATTAGGTTTTTCAGATCTATTTAGCCATAAATTTTTTCTCAACATTGTTCACAAACTTTTCAGATATCATACACTTGCCTATCAAATCTACAGAAGCAGAGGGGAAGGAAAGAAACCTGACCTGTTGTTCCTTGCAAAGGGTCTTGATTTGCACAAGCTGCTATCTGTAGGCGCCCCTGCTCCTTGTTATAGCCAAGCCAGCCCCAGCCTGATCCTTGAACACCAACTGATACAGCTGTCAGCTTCTCCTTGAAGTTTGCAAACGAACCAAAATCACGCTTGATGGCTTCCATCAATTCTCCTTTAACAGAAAAAAGCACAGAAAGATCAAAGGCATATAAACCTCAATCAAAATATCTCAAGTTTATCACAACAGCTTTTGTGACAGCTGTCCTAAAGGGCCTTTACCTTTAACTGCAGGTCACTTTAGGTAATCAGTACTCTATCCTCCCCAAGGGGATGCCCTCTTTTAGGCTTTAACTGCTAAACTATCCCTATCCAAATTGGCGCATAATTGGGTCGATCTGCAGCACATTCTTTCCTTTCTGTGAACAGAATACATATGGCAATTTAATTAGCACCGCTTTGTACAACTATTTTCTCTGATGAAGGTGGAAAGTATATATACAGTAGTAGCCAGGTATTTTGCATAATCAGCTCTAGAAATTAAAAACACTTTGTACATGACTAGCTTTTTTATATTTTTGGCTTACATCCAAAAATCCATAGAATACCTCTGAATTTCAGTAATTGTCACACAGAAAGGTGAACTCTGAAAAATAAAGATCCTTTAGACTCCTTCAAAGAGAGAAAAGATCATCAATTCTACCTGTTAATTAAAAATGATGCAATAAACCACTCTAACACACACTAACCTTTAGGCTCCCCTCCTCCATTAGGGGAAAGGTTTGTCCAGAAGATGGTGTGATTGATATGACCCCCACCATTGAACTTCAGTGCAGGTTGAAGGGACACCTGAGTTGTAACATCACCTAAGGACACAGAAAATAAAAATACATAAATAAAAACATTATCACCAGCATAACAGGCACTAAGTTTCTACTAGGCCTCCACTGAGCTCCAAGATCTATCTACAAGCACATAACTTATCAATGAAAAACATAAGGTTCATACTGCCATCCGTATTTTAGACAGTCACCGACAAACGCTATTAAAAATTTATTATCTTTGACCTTTCTTTATGCTGTAATAACTGATCTGCAATATTGCAACTATCAGGCAGCTCATATTATACATGTAAGACCTACTGCCATTCTATACCAAAATAAACCAACAAGCACAACCAGAACTCTGAAGATCCAGTACTTGTAAATTCTTCAGTATCACCACAGGCCATTAGCTCACTGATTTGCACACCAAGCATTTTTAAACGTCTTAAAACAATTTACAGGGCAAACAGTTTGTGCTTGAGAGAAGTCAGTAAGTATAGTGAGCACATACACAAAATGTTCTTCTCCTTCCCAACTTTTGTTTCATTTGGGGCTTTTTGGAGGGAGGTACTCACAGAAAAGTGACCCAAATCATTCTATATATGTACACGACAGAATCCTGCATCTGAAATCAGATCAAACAGTTTCGTACTTCCTGTCCCTCCACAAAATGCTGTATTCCTTGAAGAATTCACTGGTGCCTCCTGTCTCTGAACAGCGCTGCATCACTTCAATTCAAGTGTTTTCATTACTATTTTGGCTTTTAAAAACACTGATGTGTTCAAACATTGTTAAAGCTTTTTCCACTACTCCAATACATCTTTTAGAAAGGAATCAGTGGGGGAGCTGTTTCATCCACTCTCAGGACTGAGTGGTGGAAATTTTCTAAGTTACCTCAACAACACAGCCATGAAAACAACCCTTAAAGCAGTAATACATCTGTTACTAAGGTTTTAATTCAGGATTCCACATTCTCAGCATTTCCTTACAACCTTCACAGAGAGGTACAGCACTGAAACAAAGATTCCAATGCAATTTGTAAAAACATTATTTGCTGGATTTAGGTACCAGTTAAAGGTAAGAAATCTCTCATTGCCACTTAGATGGTATCACTGGGACATTTTTCCTGCATTTTGCATGCCTTAATGACACTTTCAGGTTCATACAGAACATACAACATATAGCAAGCCAGAAATCAAAAAGTAACTTAGAATGCCTTTAATGTGTTCATCACTCCTTATTCCACCATTCCTTAGAAGAACCCACTCCTGAGGACTACTAGGAACCAGAAATAGCATTTCACCATTGTCCTTAAAAAAAACAGTATTTGTGCTGCTAATAAACTTTGCTTTGGGAAAAAAAAATCATTTGCAAAGGGGTAACTTGCCCTTAAGTTATAGCAAAAGTACACTGGAATTTATTGGTATAGAAACCATGGACAATTCAGTAAACCAAGACAAGAAGCTCAAAGGTGGTCAAGAGAGTAGTCAGCTTAGTTTCTCAGACTAAGTAATTTGTTTCCTTATAAGAGTGCAATCACAGGTCACCTGATGGTCAAAGAAAAGCAGGGAAAACTATGGTACGAACAAGTTTTCAAAGAAATTAAGATTTAAGTTAATATCCTTCAGTTAGCAAACCTGACACATTTTGATGGGTCAGCAGACAAGATGAATTTATGTTGAAACAAAGTTCTGCACTGTCACTGAGGTGCACATTCATTTTCAAATGAAATGACAACATAAGCCAACAGGACAGCTTTAAGTTTTCTATGCAGATATAGATAAATGAAGAACTTGTTAATCTGGAGAGAATACTTTTCTTTCTGTGGATGAATAAGGTTCTAAAAAATTATTATATAGTGATCAGATATGCTATGTAACCCAACACTGATGCACAGCCCAGAAACATTTTTGACTGTGTTCAGTTTTGGTATGAAAAAATAACGACAATACTGACAGAATGAGGTAACAGTTCAGACTTTGCCCCAGTCTTAGAATTTTTTTCTAATGAGGGTCAAAATACTACACATGGTACACCGAGATACCAATTAGGAAAAAAACAAACAAACTGCACAATCACAAATATCCTGAGTAATTACTTGTCTGCTTTGGTGTGCATCACCACAACCACAACAATCTGACTCGGTGATAAAAGTGACACCCTAATTCAGGTCTCTCCACTGCATGCTATATACATTGAGTGCATGTTTGTCTTACCTCCACTTGTAGGCAACTAAGATTATTTACCAAGACTGAGCAGAGTATCTGATGTGAAAACTACCAAGACACACAAATTTCCCTTTATCTAACTTTGCTACTAACCTTTTATTACAAAGTACTTGTTCAGCAAAACGACTGCAATTTCCTACCAAATCAGTCTTTGTTCGGTTCAAATTACTCATGGAGTATGGAGTAAACCCACAACAATCAATAAATCTTCTAGTTTTAAAGCACTACAGAGAACAGAATTCAGGCTTTTTAGTTACATTTGATTTCCAATTATCAGCACCATTGAAGCTACAATAAAAGATTTCCCCCTAACAATACTGCAATGACATAATTCAAAACTTTTAGAAGAAAGTATTTCCTCTTTTTTTTTTGTTCTCCTGTATCATCTGCACCAATAAGCTTCCACCTCACCTGCTGACTGTGAATATACAAACCTTTTGCCAGTGCCTCTTTGTACTTCTCCTCAGCAACGTTCAGGTTGTTCACGTAGGTGGCATGATGCTTGCTGTGGTGCAGCTGCATGATCTCTGCATTAATATGAGGTTCCAGAGCAGCATAGTCATACGGCAAGTCAGGAAGAGTGTGCTTTTGCCTAGAAACCAAGCACCCCAAGGGTGCTACCAACTTGGCACTGCTTCTAGGTAAGAAAAAGAAAACAGTAGTCTTAGTCAGTAAAACTTGGGCTTTACCAGTGAAATAGACTGAATACACTGCTGTTATGATCAGCTGCTTCAAGTACCTGGGGTGACATCTTAGCCAAAGAAACCAAATTTCCATTTTTCAAGAGTTTAAAGCAAGCTTACTCTGCAGCTTAACTGCAAAGATTAATCCACACAAAGGTCACATATACAGGGCCTTGCACTGTGAAGATGTTGCTTCTCAAACCGAGCCTCCAGGCCACTGCAAAGACTCATGTGCCCTCCCAAGCATGCACGTGATGGAAATGCAGGGATAGCAGTGAAAGCCAGCAGTAACTCGATGACATTCAGAGCTTCTTTTTTGATTAAAAACAGAAGCAAAGATGTCGCCGAAACGTCCTTACATCGCTATCCACAAAGCCCGTGTACTGGGAATTAAGGACGCTAAAAAGCCTGCACAGTCACCGAGTTCCCAGGTGAATCTCAATCTCTCCGGCATTCACACGGACATGTGTTTCCCTGTCCCCACAGGGGCTACCAGGAAACCAGACGGGGCGTCACGGCCGCGATGCCCAGCACAGACACGGCGCAGATTGTGTTACCTTCCCCATTTTAACACCTCGCACTTGTCATGCGACATGACTAGGGCCACGAGGAGAGAATTGCCGGGCCGGCAGGAGGGTCAGCTCTGAGGCCCGCCGCCGTACCGCTGGTGACCTTGACACCGCGAGCAAAGCCCTCGGCAGCCTGAAGAGCGGCCGAGTGCGGCGACCCCGGCCAGCAAAAACAGGAGGGTCGGGCAGCACCGTGTCAGGCCACCAGGGCTCATCGCGGACGGTGCGGGCAGCACCTGGAAGCGCTCAAGGACGAGCCCCAGCAGCTCCCACCTGGGCCGGCGCCGACCCGGCGGGGCAGCCGGCAGCAGCGCGACCTCCCTACGCGCGAAATGGCGGGGGACAGACACCGAGGGGCGAGAAGACGACCCTCCCAACGCATCCTCCCCCACTGCCGCCCTCCCATCCCCGGCTCGTGGTGGAGGTGAGGGCGGTGCGGTCGCTACCTCCCGGCGCGGGACTCTGCCCAGCCCCGCGCTTTCCCCAGCGCGGCGCGGCTCTCACCTGCCCGCGGCGGCGAAGCGGCGCAACATGGCGGCGTCTGGAGCCCGGCGCCACTCTCACGGCGCAGCCGCGGCCCGCCCGCCCTCCGCCCCGGCCGCGGGGGCTGAGCTCGGCCGAGCCGCAGGTGACACACCCCGCGGCTACTCCCGTCCCTGGAGTTCGAGCGAACACCATTTCTTAGGGATGGGCGTAGCTCGTCGTTACGAACTGAGCCGCTGCTACATTCGTTATCTTGAAACTCAGGCCCGCAGTGCCTCCAGCGCCCCTGCGAAACAGATAAAATGCCGCCCGGTGCCTGTGCCCCCAAGAGGATACGGCAGCGCAGCGCGGTTTTGAGAACCTGCCGCGCTAGAACATGGTTCTGGCAGCTTAGTGACGGCACCGGCAGCGCTAACACTACCGTTTCAACTTTTTTGTCTACGACTTAATTTTGTTGATTGACTTCTGTTCTTTTACGCATTTTTTGGGCATCTTGTTTTCACCAACATCTGCTTTCCTGCGTGTAACAATTCAGCGGCCTCTGGTGCTCATGAAAAAATCCCTTACCTAATTAATTACCTTAACCCCCTCTGCTAAAATAATCAGTAGAGTTAAGGCAAATGAGTCCAAAGATCCATTAAAAACTGGCTGTCCAGCGAGGTCAGAGACGAGAAGCTCATCCCTCAGCGTTAGGAGGCACTCTGCCGACAAGACAAACGTTAGGAAAAAGTTAAATTGTATGGAAATAATCTCTGCTACCACAAAACCTTCGATCTTTATATTCTGTCTTTTGAAATAAATACATATAGGTCTTACAGCACCCACCTTTACCGGACTGTAAAAACCTCTAATTACAAAAATTCAATGGGATCTAAACCTGAACAATTTTGTTGAGAATAACCTCATCTTGCCAGTTGCAAAGAAATCCACCTGGAAAGACCCACAAAAGGAATCCCAACCCACTGGAAGCCACAGTGCTTCCATCCCTCACTTCTCGAGGCATCCTAAGAAAGGACAGTAATTTAGTTTCTCTGAGCAGCCAGCAGTGCTCTTGCAGGAATCTGAGCAGTAAAAACAGCTGCTTTAGCAGTAGATATAATGCAAATATAAGGCAAATTGTCCAAAACCAGCGAGCTGTTTCTTCATCCCCAACTACTGAAAATACATACAGTAAGATATAGGTTCTACCGAATTTTAAAGAGGAATATGCTGTATTTATTGGATCAATAAAATGTCATTTTTTGTTAAAAGGAACCAACTACATTCAGGATTATTAAGTGTCATAATACAGGCACCAATAGCCAAGCAAAACCATGAATATTACAAGCTTTAGCATTTACATATGTAATATTAACACTGCTGTTCACCAATGCATGGAGCAAGTGTACCATGAAAGCAAGTCAATTATGTAATTATATTACTAATTTTATTATTAACTGGCCAATGCTGGGATGCTTTTATTTTGGAAGAATTAAAAAAAATATATCACACAAAGAGCCCTGGCCTGCTTATTTAGAAGAGAGCTTTTAAGTAGAGGATGACAAGGGAAATGGCTTATCTTACACTATTTTTTAAAAAAAGTTAACTTGAAGTCTGATGGTGTAATCTGCATTATCTTTTTTTACTATTTAAAAGTAACATACTACTCTTGTGAAAATAAAAACCTCCTGTAAAGATGATTTTAAAGTCATGACTGTCCTGTAGTACCTGATTTAAATAAAAAGCTGTCACCACCTGAGAGCTATGCCTTTTTTTAATGGCCACAGATTTCCTCACAAGGCTTTTTTACCATCTGATTACTGTATTGTGTTATGAGCATCTGAAGATTCTTACAAATACTGCATTTTACCATGGACAGGATCCAGGATGTACATATATCCATATACTACGTAAGCAACCAATGTGATGCTAAGATCAAATCAAATTCATGATCAGGGACTTCTGTGATCTAAAAATTCCTTTGGGTGCCAGATGCCAGTACCATTTTTGTACAGATATTTGTCACTTCCCTTTCATGCATTCAACTGCTATTTTTCATGCAATCAGGCCTGAAACAACATTCAAGAAGCAATGACATGTCACCAATGGAATTTATACTTCCATTGACCACTACCAAGTGATTTTAGAACATTAATGTGAACCCTATGAAATTAAAATAGCTGTCATACTAGCCATGGACTAGCATATTTTTAATAGACAAGCACAGCTGGGTAGCATTTTCATTACATCCATTTGTCTTGGATGATATTACTACAGACACTAATTTATGCCACTTAAAAATGCTACCACAAAAGCCCTTTTATAACGTTAACAATTTACTGTAACTGTACATTTAAACCAAGTGTGCTCTAGAACTTTTAAGAAATACTGCTTTCAAACAAGTCTGTTTCCACAATGAATTGCAAAAGTTTATCTATTTTTTATTTTAGTAGCTACATATGCATTACTTTTATTAGTTATCTAGTAATTAGGAGACTCACAGGTAGAAAAAAATGTTGAAACTATACTTAAGTCCATCCTAAAATACACCAGCAAGTACTTCTGTCTTACCTTGAACAGTGCTTTTTCATCTTCTTGCTCATGTGCTACCAATAGTAGGAAGAAAATAAACACCAGAAATCCAGGTTCTGAAATTCATAGCTCATTGCTACTGAGCAATAAAAGTATGTTTAATTACAGGGAATTATTTCATTCTCTGCACCTGTTAAGAAATCTGTTTCCTCAGGCAGGCATTTAAAAACAAAGTTATCTGGTTCAAAACGCTGCATTACTAATACCTTAAGGTTTTTTGTTTAATTTGTGCATTTACCTGTTACGTACTTCAAGCTTTTGTGTTTGGGTTGTTTTCAGTTTTTTTGGGTTTTTTTGTAAATGTTAATAAAACCAGGTTCAAACTCTAAGGTTTACTTTTATTAACTTCTCCTTTCCACCTCCCCCCCCACCTCCCATCCTTTTTCTGCCAATAAGGACAAAACTTGTGGAACAAGCACTATCAGGCTGTCCTGAAATTACACACCTACAACTTCATGTATCTGGCATACACTGTTACCAGATAGGACTGACACAGATATGGGCTCAAATCAAAAGCAAGGACTTATAAATACACCACATACAAGTAGGCCATGTAAGCGAATGCAGAACAATGAGGAAATTACATTATTAAAAGTTTTTATTTAGGTTTGGTCAGTACAGGTAAGATAATATTGGAGTCACAGAGCAATATGCATCAACAGGATACAACAGTTCTTCAAAACTGAGTAACTATGCACACAATTCATAAACATTCGGTCACCTAAGGAGAAAATGCACAGATGTATGGTGGGAAAAACTGTAATTAACACTGAAACTACTACAGGACTCCTTCAGTAAGTCCATCTTTTTAGTGATAAAACTACTGTACTGGGCAAACTTGGCAGTCATAAACCCACGGCTATTATGACAAATCTTGAAGGTGGTGTTAAGTATAACAGTATGAGTAAGAATGCCCTTACACAGCACAGGTTCTAGATATACACAGATTTGTACAGACATCATTTATGTTATACTTTATGGAAATAATTTCCATTTCAACTTCACATTAACTCATATAAAAATAACTTGAGCTACACAAACGTCCTTTTAGCAACATTCAACGTAATTAACTGTTAAAATTTCCAAAGTGGCAGAGGTATTGAAGCAAAAAGAAACCCACAAAAAGGCAAAATTGTGACAAGTATGCACTAATTTAAACGGCTCCTTGACAGTATTCTCTCCCAATTTCAATGACACTGTATAAAAATTTTGCAGAAAAATGTTACAAAACTGAACCCTGCACATTTACACTGGAGTCCAAACCATTCTGGACATGACGAGAACCCACAGTTCTGTTACCTTTCATGCTCACTGTTTTCTCCTCTTGAGGATCATGATTGGAGTCTGTGTCATTTGAGTGGTGAGTGAGAGAGTTTTCACTGCCAGTGGGAGAGTCTACACTTTCATACCCAGTACTGAGCTGGTTTATGTAGCTACCACTTCCTCTACCAGTTCTATCTTCAGAGTGGTTGGACAGCTTATTACCATTCCCTGGAGAAGCTGGGAAGTCATCTTCCGTGCCGCTACCCTCCCTATAAAATCCAGGCCCAGATGTCCGCTGATGGGAGGAGCTGCCATTGCTTGGTCCGTTTGCCAGGCGGCTGCAGTCTTTGCCCACAGCCTCTCCCTGCTCCGTGGGCTCAGAGGATGGAGTCCTGCTGGTGCCTGGGTTGGAGGCCTGGGACTGCTGCTGCTGGTACTGTGCCAACTGCTGGCGAGTCTCCTTCAACTGCTGCTGAAGAACTAGAATGGTACTCTGCATACCCTCTACCTCCTCATCAAGCTGGATGATGAAGTCATTCAATTCTATGTAAAGAAAACACATTTATTGCAAACACTTAATAGCCCATATATAGCTTGAATCTCAGACAAGAAATTCAAATCCCATAACTCAACATTTTATGCTGAAATTTTTCAATGAACTATTTCTCAGTTATCAGGTATGCACTGGTTTTGATACTCTGCCTCTGAAGGAGAAAATGCTTAACAACTGTGGTATCTACCTATTTTCTATACTGCTGTTGAAAATATGTAAGAAAAATTTAATTTCTGGGCAAGAAAGGAAGATACTCAGATAAAGCTCAATTACAGCAACTAAATATTTTGCAAGCAGATCCTAATGTGTTTGCTTTTACTTAAGTATAAAGCCCTGGCAGAAATACTGTAGAAGTGACCATGAATCATATCCATACGTAACAGATCTGAGTTACTGCAAAACCCTATTCAGTAGCTATAAGTAGTATTTTTTCATCGTATTTCAAGGACATTTCAATTCTTACTGTGTTTAATCCTTTAAATCCTTCAAGAGAGGGTAAAGACCTTACCAACCAGAGTGTTAACTCATTTCATGGGGTGTTTTAGTATTTTATGTACCAGAAAAAGGTTTTTACAATTAGTACTGCATTCTGGAACAAAATAAATTTGACCTCAAAACAATGTAAGAAACACTGACTCAGTGTTCAACTGCACCATCAGTATGACAGAGGAAATAAAATGCAAACTGCTTACTATTGTAAAATTTTAAAAAAGTGTTCTTGCTGCTATGGAAAACAATCATTAGGAAAACTCTTATTGCAGGAATATCATCTTGATTCATCTATGAGGAAGAAGCAACTCAATGCCAGAGATTACTATATTCAAAAGCAGCAGTCTTTAAAGAACATCTACATGTGCTTCAATTATGTACTTGGTAAATTTTGTTGAAGTGCATTATCAAAATAGTAGTTACTATTCCAGAAAATGACATTATACAATCATTTACCTTGAGAGTTCTAGTTATTTTATACTACTACTTTCTCAAAGAGATGAAAATATGATTGGGGGAAGATCTACCCTTAAAAATGCAGGACATCTCAGACTTAGATGTGATGCCGTATCAAGTTTCTGGTATTTTACAATCTTCAGATGTAAAACAAACAAAAAAGATATTCAGGTCTATGTGATGTCTAGATTATACCCCCAAATTTCAGATAACCTAATCTAACATTCTATAAAGTGCCATGGAATGCAAGACTGAAGACTTTTAAATCTGCATTTTCCCCTTCATTTAAATTATGCAAGAGGTCAGAGTTTTTAGGTAATTTCAACTTAGGCTTACAGTGTCGCAAAATTTAGACTACAAACACGATGAGACATTTTCATTCATCTGAGTTACCAAAGGGAAACAAAAAAATCAGTTTTTCATATTCTTAGGCATCGTTGAGAAGTTGCTGCTTTTTTAAAATAAATTCCCAATTAGTCAGTTAACAATAAACTTTCTCTTTTCAGTGCATGCCTAGGCATTATGTAATGTTAACAGCTTACACCTTGCCAATTCACCAGTAATGTGTGCAGTCTAAACATTCCCTACTGAATAGCAACACTTACACTACAAAAATCTTGATTTCAAATACTGCATTACTGGAGCTGAGAATCCCACCAGATCCCCCAAAGTTAAGGATTTTGTTTTTAACTAAGACTACCAGTTAATACTTACGACTCATTTTACTCAATACTGTCCTTTCATTCTGGCAAAGATGGTTTTCTCTTATGTATACCATAACAAAATTAAATTTGCAGAAGTGCAAAGCAACTTCTATTTTTGTTAAAAAATCCCTTACCATCCTGACTGCTTTTAAGTTCCTCACTATATTTCTTCTGTAAAGCCAATTCTGCCTCAAGCTGTGCAATACGTCCTTGGGACAGCTGCCTTCCAAGCTCTTGATTCTCCTGGATAAGCATTCGACACTTCGCCATTAACTTTTTCCCTGTTTGGCTGCAAAGGAAAGAGCCATCTATCACAAAGTGAATATAAAACCTTCAGTTATCTTCCTCAATCACAATTACAGGCAAAAAGGGGATGCAATTTCTGCATGTCACAATTCAAGGAATATTATGCCTCAACATAATTGTCATAGCAGAAAGTCTCCCTATAGTTACCACATGCTGTTCCAACGCCAATGCTTGATCATCTTCTGTCTCTGTCCCACAAAGTGGAAGGCAAGTTTTATTACTGAAAATATGAATAAGCATATTGTACTTTTTTGGTTCCAACATCTGGATAATCAGTATGCACAATCTTGCATGTGCCAATTCTTAACGGAGTTAAATATTTGATTAAAGATGTGTTTTGCAATTCAAAAGATCAAGTACTGTACAGAAACTGCACAAGCAATTATAAGCAAAATTGTTCTCCATTTGTAGCACTAATGAAATTTAATAGCTGAATTTGAGTGAAGAAAATAAGTTGCTTGGGGGAAATAATAAATCTTATGTTCATTTTTCATACGGACAACCGTTTTTCTTTAAGAGGTTTAAGCATTCATTTAAATGCTGTCCAGGTACTCTTGTTTAAAAAAGTGAGGTGTCTATTTTTCAACTCAACTTATGTTTGACAGTTACATGCACAGTCTGCTTCATGATTTCTATGGTCAGCATTTCTTAAGTATATCTTGTACGGTGAAGAGGAATGAAAATGTAGCTGAACATTGCAAGGACATCAAAGAAGGGGTATATTATCTATCTACTTCCTTTAAAATGACCAATTTCAGATCATAAGTAATGATCATCAGGACATTCACTTTCTGAAAGAAATGTGAAACGGGTAGGAACTGACAAAATTTTCTTTACTAAATTGTTAACATCACACATCTTTAATCTCCATGATAAAAATCTCATTGTAAAGCATTATAGGAAGTTGTATGCAAATTAATATATAGGCAATACAGCTGACTCCATGGAAGAGAAAAAGTGAAAGTCCTTTAGGACTCTTAGTCTGCCAAGTCAGGATAGCATTCCCAAACAGTTCTTTTAACAGGCTCAGCAGCATAATGAAGCTGTGTTCTTTTCTACAGAAGTGTAAGCTTTGCCAAAACCCCCAAATTTAAACAGTTTTATTATGAATTCAATAGCGAGACTTGTGTTACTTTTCAAGACCAAGAAGGTCATTTAATTTTTTGTATGCTTTTAAACAAGTGACAAATACTGAAAAGAAATTGAGGATTAAAAAAATAGAACAGGAAATTTCAGCTATAATCACAGCCACAGTTCTTTCCTGCAACCAAAATACCCAACCAGAAGAATTTAAAACAGCAATTTCCTTATCAACTACCTTCTGAGCACTCAAGCCTTAGACAACTTTTAAGTTCTCTGCCAACTCTACCCCATTTAACATTTTTCTACTGACTCCCAAATCTTTCAGATGGGCTGCTCCAGAAGGAATCTGGCTGTGTATAGTCCTGGAGGCCTGAAAATCTGCTATAGGCAGCAGCCTGTTTTCTTTCTTGATGTGATGTCCAATGCCAGGTCCTTGATGTTTAAATTGTGCCGACCTAATACAGTCCAAGTCGCACATTTAAGATGCAAGTTTTCTTAGAGATGTTCATTCTGTGCAAAGCAGGACCACTTTGGAGATAACCAATGTGACAGATCCCAAAAGTTATTAGGCAGACATGATTTTTAGCCATTTGCAAATTCCTGTTACTGTATTCATCATCACTACAAGTAGAAAAAGTTTACAATGCTTAAATCATTTAATGCTTTTCTCTTCACAAACCAACATCAACTGCAGAATCAGCAAGTACCGGTTACCTTGGGACTGGGACAAATTTAGAATCCCAAAAATATCTTCAGGTTAGCTCCTGCCAAAATGTAAAATTTTATTACCTGTATAGAAATTTGCATAGTTACCTATAATGCTATTTCTTCCCATCAGAATTTTTCCAGATGTTCTGAACTAGTAGACAATAACCCTTGCAATTTACAAAAAAGACAACATATTCAAGAACATTAAATCCAATGGCTATTAAAATAATTCCTATGAACTGTAAAACTAAGTTCGTCATTGTTTTCAGAAATCCTCTTGAACACACATGCAACAAAACCTGTAAGAATATAAGTGGTTAAATTTCAAAAGACTAAAGTTTGTTGTACTAGGCTTACTGCAAAATGACATTCAACTGATTCTTTTTCCCAAGCTCATACTCTTAATGATGGTTAAAATGGCTTAGCATAGCCATTCCTTTAATTTCCCTTTTATTTCCCCCTCCAGACATCAGCAATGTTTATGCTGCACAGCCTTATCTACACTAAGGTCCAGAACTAACTCTGCTTAGGGCTGCAGTTAACGTGTTATCCACCCCATGAACATCAGTTTAGGATCTGAACAGGGCCACTGATTCTTTAAAATTAAACTAGGCCAGATGCCATTAAATGAGTAGTTGTGTACAAGGATGGACAATTAAAGCAATTAAGGAGAGGGGGCAAGATGCAATAAAAAAAAATCTACAAATATTTTACATGAGCCAATCTCCTTACCTTTCAAGAAAAACAGTAAAACCTTAACCCAATTAACAAAGCCTCAATGATTTACCAGGAAATAACTCTAACTTTCTATATCCCAGCCACTGCATGTATGAATTATGCACATTCACACCACTGACTTAAAATTGTATGATGCAAATTAGGATATGTTGTAGCTGCAGAAATAACATTTTCTTCTGACACTTGTGTTTGAAAGGAAATGGCAAGTTCCTCATCTCTCCTCAGCTGTACTCTGACACATTCAGAGCCTGAGGACTTTAGAAAACCACCAATCTGTATCTAAATGTATTAAATAATTTTCTGAACTCCAAGTTAGAAACAAGTAATCTGCATGGCATGCCCCTTTCAACACATTATAGTGAGCTTTACAAATGGCTTGGTAACACATTAACAATTTATTAACGCAAGTCTTACCTCTGTTTTGATGCTAGATCAATAAAATCTTAGATACTGCTATAGCAAAATCATTCCAGATGTATCACTTTTAAAAAGGTAAAATTTTTCAGTGGATCTTTCTTTCGTTAAGTCATTACTCATGCAAAAAAAATGAATCTGTTTAAGTATACTACTCTTTGATCCCATATTAATCATCTGAAGCACAGTTAGAGATACTTCCAAGTCAAAATTATGCAATGGCATTCAATAAACGTCATCAAAACAGTTAGAATACATCACCTTCTGTGACAGCTGAATGTCTCCTTTTAATTTAAAAATTAATTTTTTTAACTGAGTCATAAAACAGTTGCCCAACTGTTTTGAAAAATCAAAACCTTAGATTACTAAATAGAACTCTATTTGCTACGGGAAAGAACAAACACACAAATGCTACACCAAATCTACATTTTGCTTTACAGACCGCAGAGGTGCACTCCCAACTGTCCCAGATTGCTACTTTTACAAGTAACTTGGGACAACAGAACAGAGGCATCAATAGAGTAGCCAAAACTCCTTCACTGAATCCACCAACAAAAATGCATGCATTTAAGGTTTTTTTTTTGGTTGATTAAAATACTGACTGTTTTCAGTGAACGAGACAATGCAGAAATAACAACCTGTTCAATTCTCGTTCATCCCAGGAGTTTCACGATACAACAGCAAAACCAGAAGTGTTCCTTGAACTATGTATTACAACTATTTCAAGGCACATTTTATAGAGAAGCACAATACAAAAAAACCCAGGTGTACAACGGAATAAAAACACCCCGCCAACACTTAAGACAGTTGCCATCATGTGCCTTCTGTATTGAGCATTTGAGATCAGTTCTTAGTATGAAGATCAAAAAATTCTCATTTCTGCATGAAAACATGCAGTGAAATTCTTATCACAACCAGTTTTTCTTATACATGCTAGTTGTGATCAAATATATAATGCTTCAAACAATTTTAAACCTGCATTTAGATGGAACGTACATTTTTGTACAGTCCTAATTTTGAGGCATCCACAGTATTACCAACCATCCAGAGAACAGTTCATTATTTAGCAACAGTGATTTAAGGCTGCATCAAGTGCTAGAGAGCCCAAAGGCTAAACAGTCAAATGTGTACACTACCACTGTTGTGATATCAAATAGCACTCTTGTGGCTATTCAAAACTGGTTAGCAAGTAAACTCTTTAACGCAAAATTCACCTCATCGAGTTTTGACCCAGCAGTTCAGTGAACAAGCAGGAAGTCCACAGTCTTATTGGCAAAACTGACTTACAGTGTCTCTAAGTCACTAGGCTCAAGGTTAAGAGCGAAGCATATTCCACTTCTACATTTTATGGTAATTTTACATGTTCAATTCATGATTTTTAATCTCTAGGTTCTCTCTCCTCCAAACTGTCTGTAGACACAGTGTGCCACAGACTTAAGACTTCTGTTTCTCCCTCTATTTTCTTCAAATAGAACAATTTTGCAAATGTCTACATGTTCTAGAAAAGATTTTTTTCGAAGATGGTCATTTCTTCAGAATAGTCCGACGCTGTCAGGCCTCTGAAGCAAAGGGGAGAAAAAAGCTGAAACACAAGGTTCATCTGGTAAGTTTTACATTAAGCATTACAAGCTGGACAGTATAAGAATGTGGCTTTTGCCTCAAAACGTCTGAGTCTTGGTGTGGAAACGAGTACTTGGCTGTCCCACCATAGCATTCTCGTAGTGGGACTGTCAGGGAAGTCTTGACTGGGGAGTATTTGTTTTGTTTACCTATCAGGCGTAAATTTCCAGGCACTCAGTTCATTTTGGGCTTGTTCCAGTTTGTCTTTAGTCTGTTCCAGTTCACCTTTCATTTTTAGGAAAAACAAGTTGATGGCTGGGTCCACCATTGTTGATCGCAGTTGGGCAACACTAGGCTGCTGGACTTGCTTGAGGTACTGAATCTGATTCTGCATAAAATAAGAAAAAAATACTGTTAATCACACAATATTAAAGAAAAATTTTAAGCCATTTCAATACAAATAGTTACCCCAAAGTTAACATCAAGGTAGCTTGCCTTCTTTCACACCGTAACCCAAAAAATGCAGGATAAAAATCACTTGTGCACACCTTGCACCCTTGTCCATGTGCCTGACCACCCAATTCCCCATCCTAAGCGCCTGCCATGCTTAATGTTTCACGGCAGATTCCCCTCCAGATCCCAATTATTTTCTACATGTCAATTTACATTTGTCAGAGCAGTATCTGGATTAGAAGTAATTAGAATGCTCCCTTTCTTTTGTATCTGCCTGCATTCCTTCTGGAGAACAAAGAGCATATGGAAATAATTATCTGCTTAAAACACAGTTAATTCCCACTTAAGTTCAGTGGAAGTTATTAAAGGAATATTACAGCTTGACAAGAAATATTTACACGCAAATAATAAAAAGGTTTTTAGAACTGTCAAATTTTTTGCGACTCCAATAGTCACTTATAATGCAAGATTGTGCATTTTTAAATAAAGTAATTCAAAAATATTAACAGCAATTAACACAGATTTTGGTTGGATTTTCATCCCTTGCAGCCCACAAGCCAAAGCAGTTACAATTTTATATGTTTAGAAGACTTGCAATAGTGAAAATTTCAAAAGTAGTAACTGAGCGGTTTTCTTTTAAATACAGTATCATTCAAAACTTGAATATAAATAAATAGGATTAACGTAAAGTTTCTTCAATTTTAATCCCATCACAACAGCTATATCTTACATAAGTACTTATTTGTACTTTATGTACTTTAGTACATAAACATGTACTAAAAGTACGTGTTTAGAACCCCGCTAATCACCAATACTGCATCAACCTGCACAGAATGGGTTGATTCTTAAATTAAATTTATTATGCTCCCTATATAACATACATTTTTTTCATCAGCAAGAGGTTAAAAGAATTACACGATATTAAAAGATATTAATTGAAAGTCAGATGGTTTGCTTCCCATGCAGGCAGTCTTGCAACCAGACTTAAGAGCACCAGAGTTTCACTGACAAACCCTAAAGGGAAAGAGTCTCCATGCACTCACTGCTTCCTTGGGACACACAGCACAGCTGGTAGCACTGACAGCTTAACCATGTTCCTGTTCTCTTACAGGCTCTTTACACAACAGTGGTGAAGAGCAACTACAAAAGTCCTATGTGCATTCAGTGAGCAGTAGCTACCTCAGTCACTTGTAAATTGAGTATAACATTTTAATTTACATATTGTTAAGTAGCAAAAATTCCTGGATTTTATTTCAAGTGAGTGGTTTCAAAGGTATTGGAATAACTGAATACTTCCTTTGACACATTAATTTGATATTATAAAAATAAAAATACTTAGCTACTTAAAAAAACTGAAATCATCATTCTTTAAATTTTAAATAAAAAAACTTCTATGTATCAAGAAAGAAATATGAAGAGAATAAAACACTGCATATAAGTATTTTCAAGAAAAAATGCACTCAAGAACCCACATACTAACACTACCTAGAAACAGGGAAGTCCAGATTAAGGTTATGCTAACATTTCTTGGATAGCATTTTACCTCTTGGGTCCTTTGCCTCACTGAATACCCAATATATTGCTCACTGAATAAAGATCAATTTTATTCATTGCTATTGACGTATATTTTCTTTCCACTCAATTTTATGATTCTTCTGCTACTGAAGAATTTCAACAACCTGCCAATTCTTTGTGATGGCTAGAGCTAGTAGACAGTGAAATGGACAGCTTCACTGGCAACATATTTCAAAAATATAATCATGATACAGCAACATTGTTCTAAATCAATTTTTAAAGAGGCATCGCCAACTGGGGAGGAAAAAAAACCAAAAGCACCATGCTCCTTGTATTACTAAGGCCCAGATTTCTCCCTCTTCCACTGTAAATCTAAAAATTGTAACAGATTCCTTGGATCATCAGCACACAGAATTTCTGCCACTGTTCCTCAGTCATGCCAGAAATGCACTTAGAACACTCCAAAGGACCCAGCCAATGCTGTGCAATGCCAGTTATTGGACAACTTCATTAGGGTCTTTCCAGCTCACACTATTGAACCCAGCAGATGGCACCTGCACAGGACTTCTCATCTTTCTTAAAGCAATGGTGTAGAAAGAACTTACTTAAGCTTAACAACCCTTGCCCATTCCCTCCCCAAACTTCAGAAAACATTCTTTCCCTTCACTTTTTCCAGCTCGAACTTTCCAGTTAACTCCAGAGTTCTCATCTGTCAGGCTTTTCATACAGAAAGACCTAGCAACCTCCTCCCAGTATGACCTGCTCCCAAAGCAAGCCCAAATGTCTTCCCTGTTCTGCCTACTTCCTAATGACATTTGTCATCCTGCTTAGCCAGTCCAAATCTCACATTCTTACTCCCTTTAATCACCTTCTGATATTCCACGTAGGGAACAGGAGAGTTTGTTTGCCTTTTGCCTTCAAGCTACAGCTGTACATACAGGAATAGTCATGTCCAGTGCCAGACCCCAGAGAATGCCCACTCTAACACCTGAAATGCCTACAGACTGTTCATATTCCAAAACATGAAAGCCCACAGTAGCTGGTATATTTTCAAAGCCCATCAGATGGACACGCAGAGGTAACTTTCACAAACAAAAAAATCTTGCCATCAGCTTTCTCTCTGTTTCAACCCAAGGCAGGAGAGCATTGAAAGCAGACTGTTTAGAGGACATCAGGCTGTGTTTTATGTGGATTTTTATCCTTTTGTTAAAGGCAAACAATAACAGCTTCAATCCCTCTAGTTTTTACATTCTTGGAAACAGTTGCATGCCTTCAGGTGAAATCATCCAAAGACAGTTACAAAGAACAGACTCTAAACATGAAGAATTTACAAAACAGATCACAGGTGCCTGAGAGAAAGTGTAAGCAATCTAAGTCAGCTCAACATTATATCCTTCTTATAAGGAAGGAGGAGGAGGGAAAAAAGTGCACAACTAAGAAGAGAAAAAACACAACAGAGCTGTAACCTAAACCACAAAAGTAATGACTATCTAGCATTACAGTCCAACTGCACTCACAGAAAGTTCCACTCATTGTTATCTCTTGTGTATCTTGTACATTTTTCTCCATTAAAAACATTTAGGCAGCAAATGCTTCCAAATGTCTACCCACTTACTGACTCTCAGTAACTGTACAGCAGCCTGGAAGGAGGTTAAGTCCTTTCCCTGAAGTAGCATTAACTTTACCACCACCTCTGCCAGAAACAAAGCTTTATGTAGAAACCACAGCCAATACCTTACCCCACACTTCCCTAAGAGCAGCAACCTCTTCTAGGGGGGTTGTTCCTGCTGGGGGAAGGTAGCTTGAGGTTGCTGCTGAAAACAGGGCACACAAGATGTTAAACGCCTGAACTTCAAGGTAGCCCTTAATCACCCTAAAATCACAGAGTAATTCTGCAGCACCTGTTACAGATTACTAAACTGATGGCTCTGAAGAAATCCATATATTCTCCTGCTAGACTCAGAGCACTAGAAAGAACGGAGCTATGCACTCCCCACCCATCTTGTTTCTTCAAAAACAGCACTGACACAGTGTTTTTGTGCCCTTGAATAAGGGCAATGATTCTGCTACTGCTACTCTGACATGCACACCTACACATTCAAGATGACAACTGGTGACTTTCATAAGCTGAAAACACACTAAAAAGCTATTTTAAAAAGGGTGAAAACTGAAACACCAAAATAGAGTTCATCACATCTTATTTTAAAACAGAGCTAGTGTACTTCAGTAAGCAAGGTGTTCTACACAAGTAATCAGAAAACAGTCTTTGCCAACTATTAGCAGTTGAATATGGAACGGTATTAAGCTTTTAACCATTTAAATTTGCAAGTAAGTTTGTAAGAATAAGATGTCCCAAAAATGTATCTGTAGTTTACAAGAAACTAGACACCATAAATGCTCAGTCTTTCTAATTAAAGTGTGAGAGGGAACACTGAAGGCTTACATATAAATGTTACCGGTATATTTTACATATAAGTGTGGATTATAAAAAAATTGTTCACTATAATAAAAATATGGAAAGATTATTTTATGGATTAAAATCAGGCATGTCAAATAACATCACATGATGAATAGCTTATTAAATGATTTAGCAACCTGTATCTTAGCTTTGCATTTTATCCAAAATGATGTATTTTTCTACTGTTACTACAGTGGAAAAAATACACTGTAGTAATATAAAGCCAATAGTCCTTTAGACCCTCTTGAAACTATGTGCATTTCTAAACTTGAAAATATCTAAAGATGACAATGTCTCCATTATACACCTCCAGTGTATCCATTTTACATCTCTTCAAGGATCTTCTTACCTCCACATACAATGGAGATTACATCCTTGGTGTTTTCCTGAGTTGAAACCAAAAGAAATATAAGCCAACTGAGTGTGTGGGCACATGTCTGGTTTTTGTTTCTTTCTGGTAGGCTGTTATCCACCCCTTTTTCTTTTTCAAAGTACACTGAAAATAAAAGCTCTTCAGAAGTTCTTCTAAACAGATGTTCTGGAAAGATTATGCAGCTATAAACATCTAATGAAGTGCAGTCAAAAATCCCTAGTCTTCAAGATACTGTCAAATTCAAACCATTAAAAACTTGAAGTTTATAACTTCAAGGGTTTAAGAAAGGCAAATATAGTACACACAAATTTGGTTTTGGTGAAAAACTTGCATTTCTTTTTATTTATTTATTTTTAGCATTTATTGCTTTAGCTATATGCTTAGAAGTTCAAAAGAAAAAAATCCTCTTACTAGTGCTGCTCCACATAGCACAATTTATCAGTAAAACTTCACAAGCGAAGCAGGACCAATACTGTAGCCTTACAACTAGGGAGGTGCTGCAGTACAGCACCAGAACTGGCATCCTGGGCTGCATTAGCAGGAGTGCTGCCAACATGCTGAAGGAGGAGATCCTTCCTCTTACTTGGCACTGGTGAGACATCTGGGGTACTGGGTCCATATCTGGACACCCTGGTAGAAGAGAGATGCAGG
This sequence comes from Anthoscopus minutus, assembly GCA_013399455.1. Classification (NCBI taxonomy): domain Eukaryota; kingdom Metazoa; phylum Chordata; class Aves; order Passeriformes; family Paridae; genus Anthoscopus; species Anthoscopus minutus. Next base: position 468,083 of record VWYI01015630.1, read on the forward strand.
CATACCAGGGTGAGGCCAATGAGGGACCTAATTAAGGGGCTGCAGCATGTTGACACACAAGCAGAGGCTGAGAGTGTTAGGGCTGCTCAGTATGGAGAAGAGAAGGCTCGGAGGATGTTACCAATGTGCATAAATACCTGATGGGGAGTAAAGCAAGCAAAGCCAGTGGTGCCCACTGACAGCACAGAAAGGTGATGGGCACAATCTGAAACACAGGAAATTCCACTTAAACATAAGGAAACACATTCTGCTGTGTCAGCGATTCAACACTGGCACAGGTCACCAAGACTTTCGGAGTCTCCATTTTAGGATTTGCTTAAAAGCCAACAGTGCAGAGTCCTGAGCAACCCAGTCCAACTGACCCTACTGTGAACAGGTAGGCTGGACTAGAAACAGTAAGTCTCTTCCAACCTCAGTGATTCTGGGCTTCATTTTTTGCCACTGCAAAGTAAGCTTAATCCTCTTTATATTTTCCTGTTTATAACATTACTTACTGTGAATTCAAGTGATCTTATAGTCTTAAGAACAGTGAAAATACCATGTACATAGTTCAGTCATACTACTATACCTATACTGACAGCTCTGAAAATAATCAGGCAAAAAAAGAAAGGAAGACTTAAAAAGCAAAGGAAAGCTACAACACTAGTTCTGCACAGAGCTTGTATTTTTAATAAAAGAAGCTCTAAAGAGCGTATCACCAAAATTAGCAATAAGCTTTTTACAATCCTCCCAAAAACTGACAGATTCTAGCAGAATGAAAATTATGTTAAGGTAGTCCAAAGTGAGATCATTTCCAATAAACCAAAACTAAACACAGACATAAGTCACAGAAAATGGCCAGAAATAAAGGAGAGATAAACAAATATCAACAAAATACATATTTTGAACACTAGAAATTAAGCAGATCTGCCAAATTTCAAAAGTAGCAACTTTGCCCATCCACCCAAACGGACAGAGGCTTACAAATACCTTGTTATTCAAAGGCAATATAAGTATCAGCCTAAAACCTCCTAAATGAAACCAAATAAACTCAATCATATCCTTACATTTTTGTTTGTTCCTGACTCTAATGATACTCAGAAGTAATATTTTTGTAGATATGCACAATACATAAATGCTATAAGAGAGTAAGCATGGCACATGCAGGAATTAGTTTGAAGTGAAAGCCTTTCCAATCAAAACTGCTTCTGAAAATCAACAGAAATAACTAATATTAAAAACCCCCTAAACTTTAAGAAATGATCTTAATTCAATGAAAGCTAAAGTACCCTGCCATGTCTTTAAACACAGAAAACGTGATGGTGTAGAGATATGCAAAAAACATAGCACACAGGTAGCGGCTCAACAGCTGATATTGCTGCATCAGTCTGAACACACTTATCCTTTCTAAATACTTACAGTACACTCTTGCATCTCCTGTTCCTTAGTTGCCAGCCTCATCACCAGAATATTTTCTCTTCGGGCAGACTCTTGCTGTTGCTGTTTCAACTTCTCTTCAGATTCTCTCAGCCCCGTCACATCATTAGCTAACACATGCAACAACACAGAGAAAGCATGTTTTATAGTACCCTCTCACAGGAAGTTTTTAAAAGATAGCTAAAAGAATCTAAAAACCAAATTCATAAACAGAAGTCGAACACTTATGCTTTTTACAATCATGTTTATAACCAGCATAAACAGAATCAAACTATCATTTAACTATTAGAAAAGCTTGACAAGATGTGGCTTTAAATCCATATTCCTGGTCCTTCTTTAAGGCTTACTAAAATTTTGAAGATGTTTACATAGGAAATCACCATTAAACTGCTTGCTTAGCCAACTATTATTACAACCTGCAGTCTGAAACTTGGGAAGTTGGAACTGCCCAGGTAATATAAGAAAAGCTGAGGTCAGGGTGGTGGAGGAGGAAAGCCTGTACTCTTGCAAAAATCAATCTGCAGTCTGTAAAATAGGACTGTTTATGGGCAATCCTCAAACTGGCCTCAACACTCCATGAGCAAACAGTAAGACATTTGAGAACATTCCAACACAACCAGAATTCTGATCCACAGACATTTATGAAAATTTATATATGAAACACGAGAGAAAGCAGCACATTTCCAAATTACTCAAACAAGAACACATGCAAGCAACCCAACACCAACTGTATACATCCACTCTGCTACTTGTCAGATGTAAACCAATTAAAAATCTGAATAATTTAGATTTTCTTTTTTTTCTAATTTGTTGAGAATAATCAGCTGTAAATATAACCTGAACATCACAAATTGCTTCAGGACAATAATTTCTAATTAAATCTTTGCAGGTAATTCATTAACATTTATTACTACAGCCTGTACTGTTTCCAAAATCAAGAAGCTGGGAAAGTTGAAACGACTTATTTATCCATGTTTAGACAATTTGAGATGTGAATGGAATCACCTGTTTCCATTTGCTGTTATTTCAGTCTCTCCAAAACGCAAAACATTATGAGACAGCAGCAGAAGAAGGATGCAACAACAGCAAAAGAGAGAACATCCATTTGGACTGACAGAAAAATACCCTTCAAATTCAGTGGTACTACATTTCTAAGTATTTAGATTGAAAAGGTGAAAACAGGAAATATACCATCTCTAGCTGCCAATGTAACTTTTAAAAGTGACTTAGGATTAGCTGTTCAGTCACTCCCAGAATGTATTTATATTTTCTCATTTCAGAATAGGAAGTTTTCCCCATGTTATCTTCCAAAAATTCAAGTTTTAATGACCATTTAAGAAGGACAATCAAACTTGCCTAATCAGAGCAAATAATCCTTTTTTAAAATCTTATTTACCCTCTGAACATTATTTCCCCTCCCAGTCATACAATCCTGGAAGACTACCAAAGGCACAGACATTCCTGGAGTATTTTGGTAGATAACGTTTCCTTTTCTAATGGTAAAGTTCTGAAAGTACACGTGATTATGGGGTTGTGCTTTGAAGCTTTCCCCTGCCCAGCAGTGTCCCATAAATACAAAAATAAAACTTTTTAGATGGTGGGATAAATTTGCAACTAGAAAAGAAGTTGGTAAGAAAGCTGGGAGAGACTGAAAACTTACAGTAAAAAAACAGGAGCTCTATTCCTGACAAGTAACTGACATAACATATTATTATATCTTATTTTTAGCACTTTTAGAAAGCACATATATTACTTGATCACTCTGCTTTTATACATTTTGGTAATATGCACCGTTTTGAAACCAGGTAACTTACAATTAAGGTCTGTGTACTTGCCCTCCAGAGCTTGCACGTATGCTTCATATTGTTTCCACCTGTCACAGATATAAAGAGAAAAAAAAAGAATTTTCTGAAGCTCTGTTTATTATTAAATCAAGGCATCTCATTCCTAAGCTTTCAGAGCTCACACTGATACCATAATCAGAAAATGTCAAGATGGAATTACATAACTGCACAAAAGACAATTCCAGTTTTAAAAAATGAGCTTTTAATGGAAATAATTAAATCTGCTCTGCATCTCAGAGGAATAAAACAGTAGCTGTGCATTACAACACAAAACTGGTATCTTAAAAATCAGTATTTTAGACAAGTATTAGGATCAAACACTACTTATTTTGTTATCTTTGTGAAGTACTCTATGCACATCTTATTCTCACAGCAGAGTTATTCAAAGAAAATTCTGTCACAGAAACTGTGATATAAATACAACATTTGAAGTTGAACAGGACAAGCAAGAGCGTATTATAACACTAGAAAGTCAAGGTTAACACTAGAAACACTAGGAAGTCTAGGTTAAGCAGTTGTATCAGCTCATTCAGGTTAAGACCATTCTCTGATTATATTCATTATTCATAAGCCAAACAGTTTAGCAAGTCTTTGAAGATGTGTTATTTAGGCAATTCATCCACAGTCAAAAGACATCACTTAGAAACAGCACTGCATTTTATACAAACCATCGAATCAGTAGCAAATATCCCAGTGATTTACAGCTGCAAAGTTTAGTATGAAATGCTTTATGAAAAACGTTCACAGCACAGTGTTTTGGGATTTTTAAGTAGCACTCTGCAACTAACTATGTGGTGCTTACCATGATGGTAAACTGCATATTTTAAGGAAAATTCATCTAATAGTTTACCACTACAGAAGAAGGTGTCTCTTCCCTTCTCCCAATTACCCTCTCTCACTGACAGGTATTTTATGCTGGACTCATGACAACTGCTCTATTTTAACTCTAACCTACACTACTACTTTAATTGAAACTATAAAATGCACCTCTAGGTAATTTGGACCATTTAGTGAATTCAAACAGTAAATTAAAGGATCAAAAAAGCATCAGAGATCTGTAACAGCAATATCACACTGCAGAAAAAGGAAGCATAAGACCTCTTCCTTCAAGTGACAACAAAATGTTACATCTCTTCAGCTGAACATGGCAACAGCATGAACAAATTCTCAAAGCTCTGTAAAAGAGAGCAGTAGTATTCATACTTATCCCTTATGCTAATCTCTCTGCTCTAAGAAGTTTCACCATTTGATCATTAAAAAATTCTATATTAATTCAGGAGATTGCAATCTCCTTAATTCCCTTCATTCTCTAAAAACATTAAGCAGACTTTATGGAAGTAATCTGAAGTGATGAAGTCCTAAATACTTTTTCTTGAAGTACCCATTTTTTTATGCTGAGCTTTGAGGTTCACAGATACACACTGTACCCAGGTCATTCCAAAAATGACTGGCTCTGAGTCCCAGTTGGCTGAAGTCTACTACAAGCACTTTATTTCCTCAGAAATACTTGTGTATATTGGAGTGCTTCAGTGTTTTACCAGCTAACCACTCAGCTAAATGATCAGGGCAATACTGATCAGATTTTAGCTATGATCCACGGTGTTCCTGGCTCTTCTTTCTCTCAGAAGCTCCTACAGTCAAGCTAAGTAACTACTGCACTGAAGAGAGGAAAGTTTAAGATGAGTCGGCAGCAACACGTCAGGAGACATGCAGAAATTCAAGGTCAGATCTAAAGCATAAAGTAACACATCTGTGTTGATCCTGCTCATTTTTAGTCAAAAGTTAAGATTAGCACGCCTATATTATGTACCTCATGGAAAAGAACAGTGAAATCAAGACTCACTGCACAGAAACTGACAAAAAAAAAAGAATCTTTTCTACATATGTATTTCTTCACTGCAACTGTGCAGCAATGGTGACTTACTACTGAGAAGACTAAAAGGTGACTGCACGTCTGTCTCAAAAAACCATTTACCTAACTGAAGCATGGACCAAAAAAAATATTCCCCAAATCTTAAGAAAATCTAGAGGTCAACTTGTGCTTTTCTAGGTCTCAAAGTAATAGAAATGACATTGATTAAAATTTATGTGTAATATTTTATTCCAGCCTACAAATAAAGCCAGCAGTTAGGGTAATAATTGCTAGTTTTATGTGAACTCACAATTAGAGGTGAACTTACTAGAAATCCGTAATTTGCCAGCCATACAAAAAAAGTGTCTGAAAGACTGATCAATGAAAACTAATAAAATGGACACAACCAAAACAGAATTTAAATTTCCATTCCTAGATATATTGAACCATTATTCTCCTTCAATCAAGTGCCCTTTTTGAGAGCATGTTCATTTTTCTATATACTAAGATGATTCAATAGCAACACAGGTGTCATTAGCAAATTCCCTTCTGCCTTTTTGTTAACACAGGTGAGCTGCTGGCATAATTTACCTCCTTGGGTGCATTCCATCACATTCTCTCCTGAATATGTGCTGGAAATTCATCTCTTCTATGATAGCAACTAATCATTGCAAGTTACAGAAACTGATCACAATTGACTGCCTTTTTTTGTTTCCAAATTATCCTTCAGAAAGCAAGCGGCACAGAATCTATGCTTGGGTACTTTCACAGTAATTTTATCGCAGGAAGTAAGGGCACAGCTTTGGAGACTTAGGAGTTTACTACTGCCAGAGATAATATTAAGTGCAGAAATTTCTATAAAAATGATTGAAGGCCAAAACTGCTTATTAAAGAAGCACTTTCTTATTGTTTAAATATATTTTTCTTTACAACTCAAAAGACTGGATAGTCAAAAGCAGACAGAAACCAGTTTTAAACATATGGAGTCAGACTGCGTTTACCCCCTGGAAAAGGCTGTCATCCCAAAAGCAGCTGGCAGGATCCTTTACCCAGAAAGGAGGGTAGCTGATCACCACGTACACTAAGTGTTGCATATGCAACCCCATGTTTCTACAAAATTTAGTCTTTGTTCTATGAAACAGCAAAATTTACCTTGAGACTCCAATAATGCTAATTACTCAGTGTACAAGAAGCCAAGAACTAATGTTTACTAAAATGCAGACTACTCCAGCAGATAAACAAATGCCCCACAGATGGCTAGCTTGGATAGCTCCTGGTTTATAAGTCAGGAAATGCAGGCATACAGAAAAAAGTGGCTTTGGGTGGTTTCTTTAAGCAGGTGGTCTGTGTAACAGGATTTCCTGTAACTGTTTCCGTGGTGACACTTAAGCTTTCTAAAAAGTGAAAAGATGGCCAGGTTCTTCCTTATCAAAGTTCTAGATGATGAAAACATCATTAACATTTTTCTGTTAATATCTGAACATGCTGAGAAGACAACTGCATGGACTGAGAAAGTATAAAAAGCACTGGAGAAGTAAAGAGTTTACATTTTTCCAATGTTTAAAATAACTTGCTATCTATCAAGGAATGTAAGCAGTCATATCTTCTATAGTTACGAGTGAAGGAAAAAAATACTCGTACTCATATTTTACAAAATACCAGTAAGGCCTTCACTTCTTGTAAAAAAGTGTTCCCTTCCAAACTACAAATAAAAATACTTGAGACAAGAGAACTTTACAGAAGAGATGCATCATGAAACAAAATTGTTTTTCAGAACAAGGATATAAAAAGACAATGAAAGAGTAAATTCACACATCTTCCACTGCAAGTTCACTAAAATGTTAAGATGGAAAAAACCACTTTTTACATTACCTTAGGATAAGCTCATCTCTAGGTAAAACCTTAAAATCTGCTTCACTAAGACGAACCTATGAAGCAAAAAGAAAAGCATAGCTCATTAAGCTATCCTGATAACCTGGAAGGGTGAAGTCACAAGTAATTTTACACATACCTTCTTTGGGAGAGGTTCTTCATTCGTCATTGTGAACTCTGAAGGGAGAGAAAAAAAGGAGTTTTATTTAGTATAGTTTCTAGTGTAAATGGAACACTGAACAAGTCACAAACTTGTACTTCTCGCCTTAATTGTTTTAGTTTGCAATACTGCACCACTGAAATATTGGTTCCACACAATGCAGCACCAGAGCACAAAAACAACGCTTGCTCCTGTTATCTAGATATAGTCAGATGCATTTTTCTAAAAGTTACCTCAAACTTCCTACTTATGTCTAAAAAGACAACCTGTAATCAATTCTTCCTATTAACTAATCAAAACCACCCAACTTTGTATCAAACTGACATTTCGTATGTGTCTGCATCTACATAACACTATTTTACAAGGTAAAGGATGATCAGAGTCTGAGGAAAGCCATTTATACTACTGCTCCTCCTCTTTGGAATAAAAGAGGATCATTTGTGAACATTAGAACATGTTCTTGCAAGTACTTTCTTAAGATTCTAATAAACAGGAAGTACTGTTATTTTAAAACCCACATGAATATTTTCAGGAAAAGTAAGATGCAGAATAAATAGCTTAGACGGGCCATCAAACTGAATTCCTCTAGTGCATACAGAGCACAAGAGGACTGTATTTTGCTATTTTAAATAGTCACACTGCCCTGAGTTACAAGACACCCCTCCTTGTCTCAAAGGAGTAACACATAGTATTTTCTACAACTATGATTATGTAAAAAATACTGAGATCCTAAGTCTTGCAGGCAATCAAATAACAAAAAATGCAAAGTTTGCTGGAGGCATGCATCTTTGCAATATGCTTTCCACTGGAAAAGTTGCATATAATATTAAGAGTTGGCGAGCTTGTAAAGCTGCTACTGCACATGTACCAGGGAAAGGACCTGTCAACTCCTTGGTTGTGAACACTTTTGCTTTAAAGAAACAATACTCTTAGGGAACAGATATTCTATATTCCCAATTATTTTTATGGATTACCTTAGTATTTTCACAAAGGCATGCAATGAACCAATTTAACTTTTCCAAATCCTAAAACTGTTGGTAAGAAAAGCAAATACATTCCAATGAAGCAAATTTTCAACCCACACTGACACCATTGACAACTACACAGCACCCTACCAAACAAGGTCCTGTTTAACAACAAAGTGACCAACTGTCACACTGCCTTCCTGTAATAAATACTGACATTAGAACCCACAGAAAGAAAATAGTCAGTAGAAGCATCTCACTAATGAATGGCAGCTTCCTGCTGCTACACTTAGTAACACACAGGCACGTAAGTGCTTCCCTAAACTAGGAGGTCCTCTCCACTCCCTTCCACTCAAAAGTTACTCAAGCATTTTGCTTGAACTTCTGCATGCAACTCCTTATTTGAGACTGTTTTACCAAAAATATACCTTAAATATAAAATACAAGCATAAGAGGCTACTGATACAAACTGCCAGTGCCCAACTCAGTCATTCAGAGCAACCCGAGACAAAAGAGGTAATGCTTGTGACCCCTGTATTTAGGCTACCTACCTTCCCCACTGTAATTTTTCCAAAGGTTTTTAGAATTTTTAACTCCTTTGGAGTCTGGAAGTAGTCTTGGAGAGCTCAGCTGGTGCTAAGTTCCTAACAGGTAGAAACATGCTTTTCAGATGCCACACAACTACAGCTAACACTGATTAAATGGTGCACGCATGTCAAGCCATTATGTGTGTGTTCCTCAAGAAAGTACCAGAAGCACAGAAATACCAAAAAAGGTGAATCTCCCCCAAAGACCTGGCTTGTAACCCCTGCTGCAGGATATGGGGTTTTTTTAAAACAAAATTTTAAACATACGATTTAGTCACCATCATGACTACAGGAGTTGAGGCTCCATTCAAAGGTAGTCAAGTTGCATCTCCAGACCTCACACAAAATTCCAGCACCAGACCATGCTACTCTAACCTCTACACCCAGCATTTACAAAACCACCCCTTGCTTTCAGACAAGAGCACAAAAGATTGAAGTTATCAGACACTGCATTACAGAAGTTACTAAGCCTTACTGCCACCTATTATTACTTGCCACGATAGAACTTATAAAATAAATACACACTAGCTAAAAATATTCTGTAGGTTATTCTGGAAAAGTTACTTTGATAATATCTATAGATAAACACTTACTGCTCTTTCCACATGTATGAATTACACCTTGCTACTGCCCTGCCACAGTTTTTTGGGAACCTAGAGTACCTTAGCAGAAACTTAAACATTTATTACTTCTGTATACTGCTGTTGTTGTGCCCCGTGTTTCTCAGAAACATCAGCAGTGCCAGGCTGGCTACAGCAACCGTCACAGTGATTTGCCTTTTCTGTTTTCTGTTAATGAGCAGGTCAATCTGTATGCTACAGACAACAACTCCAACTAAAATGTTCATTCTTTCAATCTAATACAGTAACTTCTCCAGCACTGTGCATCGAGAGATGCTTCTTAACACTCGGCTCACCTCTAAAAGAGATCATGTCTCTCCTACCCCTATCAGAAATACCTTACAAGAACATGAAGTGTCACTTTCTACAATTAAAAAAAATCAATGTAAACAACATTCCTGCATAACTGACTGGAATTAACACGATTGTATTTTGTGAATTATATTATGAACAGCTTAACTGTACTATCCTAACTAAGCACTTTCATGATTTTGCAGAAACAGTGGCTGCCACACACCGCTCCTTCTGCATATCTGCTCTTGGCAACAAGCAACATAAAACCATACTCCATGCTTAGAATAACATTGTCACATGCTTTAAAAGAATTTTTATGAAAACTCAAGGGTTTAGGCTTCTACGGCAGTTTCAATTAAAAGAGGTGTGAAATGGGGAAAGCACATTTTAATTTTAGTAGCTCTGGTAGAAGCCCACACACCCTTTTCCACAACGTTTATAAAACAAAGTATTTAAAAACTTTTTCAAAAACCTCAATGAACAAAAGTAATTGAATCAGGTATGAGGCTTTACTTGTTATACCTGAACTGAGAGTTATTTTAATGATAAGAGTTCCGTGGGGAAAACCCCAGTATGGGCTCCCAGCTCCCAAAGAATGTATATGTGTGCATATATATACAAACATATAATTTACAGAATCGTTAGGGTTGGAAGGAACCGCTGGGAATTATATAGTTCAACACCCCCCTTCCCTCCAGTCCCCCGTCCCTACCAAGGCAGGTTCACCTACAGTAGGGGACACAGGAATGTGTCCAGGTGGGTTCTGAATGTCTCCAGAAAGGAGAGATGACCTGCCAATCTCCATGACCTGCCTGGGCAGCTGTCCCGAATAAGTGTGCTTTGAGATAGCTCAAAAATTTCTCAGATCACACTGCAGCCTTGAAAGGAGTTAAGGGAGAATGCACCACCACAGCAGCCTGTTCCAGTGCTCTGCCGCCCTCAAGGTAAGTACGTTCTCCCTCATGTTGCTGTGAAACTTCTTGTTTTATTAGTTTAGGGCCATTGACCCTCGTCCTGCCGCTGGGTACCCTGAGAAGAGTATGGCACCGTTCCCTTTAAGACAGCACCCGCATTTAGGATATCTGTATGTACAGATGAGAGGCGTTCTCAATCGTCTCTTTTCTAGAGTAAATAGGCCCAGCTCAGGCAGTCTCTCCTCACAACAGAAATATTCCAGGCCTCAAATCATCTTTGGGATTATTTGAATCTTTGTGGCCCTCCCTTGGACCCCCTCCAGTAGCGTCTTGTCTTTCTCATACTGAGAAACCTTCTGATGTTTAAAAAGAAAAGCTTCACAGTAGCCCCGTAACCGGTCAGCCCTGCCACTCGCCTCAGCAACCGCGGGGGTCCCGCCCCCCCGCGGGCCGCAGCCGCAGGTGTTTGACAGACCCAGCTGCTGCGGACACCCCCCAGCCCAGGCAGTGCTCGCCCCTCCGCCCTCGCTCCTCTCCCACAAGGAAAGCCACAAACGCAGCTCCTGCGGCCGGGGCGCGGCGGCAGTCCAAGGCAGGGGGGAGGAGAATCCCGGCCGCGCAACCAGGCCGGGCTCCGAGGCCTCGAACAAAATGGCTCTAAGTGCTTCCGCTCCTCCCCCTCGCGCCCTAGGCGAGGGATGGAGGCATCACTGGGGTTCAGGACCACGGGCTGCCCAGTCCGTCCGTCCCGGCGGGGCGGAGCGCTCGCACGGCCACTCACCTCCCGCCCGCGGCGCGGAGGCCCCGCGCCCCTCGCACGCCGCTTGCCTGGGCCGCGCTCCTCCTCACATCGAGCGGGGGCGAAACGCCGCCACCTCCGCGCCTGCCGCTACCAGCTCCGCGGGCGCCTCCGCCCCCAGCTCCGCTGCCGGGACCGCCGCACCCCCCTCCTCGCCCGAGCTCCCCCGCGCGCCGCTCCCGCCCGCTCTTTATTTGCGGGTTGTCTGCGCTACAAAATGGCGCCCAGGGAGGAAATGAGCGNTACCCCGGCCCGCTTGTAGGGTGGCCGCCGCGGGGGATCGTCGCTCTCCCCACCGGGAAGCGGCGGCGCCCGCGGGTTATTAAAGCGCCGATTTGAAGCCTGTCGGCCGAACTGGCTGCGCAGCGCCGGTATCCGTGGGGTGCCGCGCGGCCTCCTGCCGGCGGGGGGCGCCGCTGTCCGGCGGGACGGGGCGAGCAGCGCCCGTCTCCCGCCAAACCTGAGGGGAGCGGATCCCGGCGCCTCCTGGGAAAAGCGCTTGGCGCCTTCCCGGAAGGCTGGCGAAGAGATGGGATGTCTGGGAAGGAAAACTGCGCGCAGCAGTAAATAAAGTGCAAGATGGGAGCCAGTCTTACCGGCGTGACTGCCGTGGCTGCCTGCCCGCCAGCCGCCGCTTGGCGGCATCGGTGCGAGCCAGTGTCCTTAGCGGCTAATGAAAGATAAAGGACTTAAATTCCAGCTGCTTCCAAAGAAATTAAACATCAGTTTCCGCGTATGGGAATAAAAACCAATTTAGTGAAATTTGCCCTTCGTTGCGGTCTAGCACGGAGCTGGTCCTTTAAAATAAAGTTTATCCTTCTTACTATGCGTGATTTCGCATGCTGTGCTATTGGGTAAATACTTTTGTCGGCAAAGTCGTAAAGCTGCTGCAGGTTAAATTAGCCTTGTTACCTGTGTTGCAGTGATGAAATTAATTGTCACTCACTATGTCAGTGCTGAAGGTGCTCCAGAAATCTCTCGTGGCTCCTACTGGTAGCAGAAAGAATATAATCACTACAGAATAGAACCCAATGCACATTGTTCCACATCCAATTGTATGTGTATATATGAATACACAGATTTTTCCAATGAGCATTTAAAACGTTTGAAAACCATGCTACAAGTAATTTGACATAGCTACCCGAGGTAGGGTGGTAAGGTGACCACAAGGAGAAAGGACCTGAATAAATGCCTTTGTAATCTTACCTCATTTAAAAATGAAACAAGATGTGCTGCAATTACTGTACAGTTACATGCTCCTGCTTTTCTTGCAGATAGTTGTTTTAAGCACTTAAGCCATCACAAGATATGGCAGCATGAGAGATGCACTGAAATATTAGAGTAGGCCTTAATAAGAACATTAAAGCAGCAAGTTTACTTTATTTCTTCATGTGCAAATGTAAACATTACAATACTAAAAATGCATATAAACCAAGCAGGAGAAGAAATTGAAGATTTTTCTACATAAAATAGATGCAGATGTACACTCAGGGCTGCTTCTATTCTGTGTGTAACATACCTAACATTTTTAGTGTATCAATGGTGATTTAAACTCAAGATCTCTCAGTACTTTGTCTAGAGTTTGGCTACTTTTTGTTATGTTCAGAAACCAAACCTCCTTTGTGTCTTCATAGTAGTACAGATAAAGGTCTGGCTCAGATACACTCTGAGGTGTGGGATGGTAAGCCTCCCAAAATTGTTTGTGTTCATGAGCACATTTAAAGTATTCCTGCATTTGTTACTCATTGTCAGCACCTGGTCATTTTAAATTTATCTTTACAAGTGTAGATTACATTTGTGAGAAATACACTAGCTGAACAAGAGGCAGGCATCCAGAGACACGTAGAGATAAGTGGAGTCAGTCTTTAGAGCTTAATATTCTGGAATGCCTTCCTTCTTTAGTTTCAAGTTAGTAAGTGTATTATCAGATGTAAAATTATACACCTATAATTTTTGTTTAGGGAAATAAAGGCAACAATTTGGTAACCAGTCCTCTGATACCTTTGGGAAGAGGACATTTAACGAAATACTCTTTTGTTCTGTTTGCACATGACATTACACAGTGAGAACTAACCTGGGATTATTTTCATAGTCACCCAGTGCTGCTGGAACAAATGTGTCGACACCTGACTTGGGTTGTGTTTACAGTGTAGTTACTGGAGTAAATTAGATTTTCAAGTAATAGGTGGTATCATAACCCTCAGCAGCAGAATTGGTTGAGAGGGCACATCATGATCTGTCCAAGCACCAACACAATAGCCAAATTCATATATTGATTCACCTATAATGATGAAATGGAATAGGAACCAGATTACAAATGTGTGGGAAGCACAGCTCAACAGGTTTTAAATTCCTTGAATGATGGTGTGTTACTCATTAACTTAATTATCCAGTAACTGGATAATTAGGATGGCTTCTCCTTGGTTTTACCAGCTCAGTTCTGGATTTCTATTCCACTCCTTGGTTTCACATGGAAGCCCACTGTACCAACACAAATACCACGATGTTTCCCAGCTCCTGGGGGAGGCAGGGTCTGAGGGAAAACACTTCCTAGTGTAAAACACTCATAAAAATACTAGTCTGCAGGTCAGAAAAGTGAGGAAAAGGGGGGAAATTACATAAAGCCTTTTCAAAAGCTACAAAAAAAAAAAGTAAAAAGTTTGGAGTACTGTATATACCCTTGGCATTTTAAAGGACCTTGAAATATCAGGAACTAAAGAAAGGCCAATTTGCTCTTGCAAAGGCTGTCCCTGACTTGCAAGGATAGGAGATGGAGCAAGGCAAACCCGTGGTACATCTGCAGCAGAGAATGAGCTCTCAGGTGCACTGGAAAAGGCTGCTGCAGCCTGCAGATCTAAGAGAAAGATAAAATCTATGGATTGTGCTTAGAGGAAGAGTGATGCAGAGAGGTCCTTCAGGTAACTGGGCTGTGGAAAGACCAAATTTGACATCAGAGAACTCTCTCTTTTAGAGAAGCTTCCTGAATACTACGCTGCAGTCTTAATGCTGCCTTTATCCCCCCTGCTAGCATGCTTTTATGGGTCTTAGTGGAATTATCACCTGTTTTTGTTACATGTTTATAGCAAGAAGTAAATAAACTTCTTCAGAAAGCTCTTGCAATAATTACTTTTTAATTAACAGTAATTTTTATCAACTTTTATACATATATAGTGAGTGAACTTCAGAGCCTGTCTTGAAGACATCCCCTGACTGATAATCCAAACAGATACAATTACAACCAAATGGTAATTCAAGCTACATTCATTTTTGGGGATGCTCGATAAATACTGCAAGCTTGCATTTGAAGTACAGGTGTGCATATAGGTGCTAAGGATATAAGCCCAGGTGCTTACTATACTTTTTCTTTAAACCACAGAAAAGCCAAGATAGTTTTAATAGTGCAAATGCTTTCCTGTCTGAGGGGAAGACAACATTTTTTAATTAAACAACAATTAGATTATGAACATTCCGTTACGAAGATGGATTCAAGGAAAACACAGACTGCTGTTAACACAGACAAGGACATTTTATTGCCTTGATTTCCAAGGTGGTTGGTCTTTCTGTCAGTCAGGTGGGAGATTGGGAAATTTTAGAAAACGTAGCTCTTTACCTCACTGAGAAAACAGTGTGTCTGTTTTTAAAACATGCCTTATATGCTGAACCTACCCATAGACAACTGAATGCCAGTCCACTGCTAAGAAAATCTAGGAAAAGAATGCATAGTCTTTCTACACATGAAAAAAAGCCTTAAGGTACTAAAGGCATCCAGGAAGCCTGAGTACCCTAAGCAGATATTAGTACCAGTATTTGTGTATAAGACTTTAGAGAATTTGCTGTTACGGGAAAATTGTGAAATCTATTTAAGAAAAAATTAGAAATACATCATAGTAATACTTATTAATTTAAAGTAATTGGATTTTGGTTGGTTTTTTTTTCCTTTAAGAAGTTCAGCTTAATTTTTATTAAAATCACATTCCCAACAAACCTGGTTTTACAAATATTCATTGACCAAGTGTCAGATTTAACAAAAAAAAAAGAAAGGAGTTCAGATTTTGGTAGCAATACTGACCTTTCAAAGGGTCAGATTTTTTTAAAAAAGGTTATTTATTTAGCAGGAGGGTAAATCAGTGAACATTGAGATCCTCTAACTTTTTGTCTATTTCTAATAAAACTGAGCCGCCGTTAGCAAATGAAGATGCAGAAAATCTTTGCATCTTGAGTATTTCATGGAAGGCACATGTCCATTTGATTGTGTTCATAGCAAAGTAGCAAATAAACTTTGTGCAACTAATAGTAAATAAGATTCCTGTTCTGAATTGATGACTTCATTTCCCAGAGTTTCGATTTCCAAGAAATGGCAAAATGTACCAGCATAGGGCCGTAGTTTGCTATTGAGTATTATGCTGCTCATTAACTACATTGAATTTAAAAGCACAGCTGCCTACTCCCATTCAGTAGTATTTTTTTTTTTCAGTATTTAAATAGCTAAACTTTGATCTGTACCATGCATGTTTCATAATTATTTGCCTTTGTGTGATTTCTACATTATTTTGCTATGTTACATGCCCCTTTTGTCCATTTGGATCTCAGTCCTGGACACCATCCAATTAAACAGAATACTGCAGACCTGATAGATATACCAAGATAAAGTTAATCTCTGCTGGTTTTGGGTGTCTCAACCTCACAGCCTGGTTTGCCACGAAGCTGAGCTGCAAAAGTGTTTTGCTGGTTGAGGCTGAGAGCAAAGATGCCAGCAGATCAGGTCACTGGGGTGAGCTGGCCTGAAGCCCCTAAGGCTGCTTCTGAGACTTTTCTGTTCTAAGACTTTTTCTGTCTGCTAGTGAATTATGGGGAGGGAAGGGGCTGAAGCCTCACTTTATGTTCAATTCAATATTTGTGGTGATATTTGTAAAGTTTTAAATTCAAGAGAATCCTGTTCATAAGGCTTACTGCAGGTACAGTGTCAGTTGTGGACTTTGACCACCTGCTGACATTTAATCTGAGCTCATCTCATATTACTGACTTTGTATTTCCATTGACAGCCTTAAATTGTAATCTGTGAAATGTTACCTTAAGAATGACATAGAATACATACTGGTATATGGTACAGTTGATAAACAAGGTAACTTTGTGCTGCCCTTGTACATCTGTGTTACTCTCTAATGAATTAAGAAAATGTGCAGGAACTACATTCAGTTACACAGGGTTGCTCAGGAACTGTTTAACATTTTTCTAAAACAATCACTATATTGCTTAAAATCCTACATTCCTGAGTTTTGCTTGTATGTAAGTTCCACGCTTGTTTACTGATAGCCTTTTGAAAAGACACAAAATATGCTTTTCCCCTCCAGATTTAATCTTACATTTTTGTCTGTTATCAGCTGCTCTGAGTGCACAGCATTGTTAAAGAAAAGCAATGGTGCATGCATGTTGCCAGTTAATGCATCCTTTAATGCATCTCCTTAGGAGACTGGTACATCAGTCCACCTAAGCATTTGGCAGCTTGCGGGATTTCGCACAGATTTCCTCTCCTGAAGAAATTTTATGACACATGATTTTCTGCTTTGGTCTTATCCTTCACAAAGAGCAAAATATCTAAAAGGGGGAATGTATTTTGAGTGTTGGTGTCCTGCACCATGATTTAGCAGAGTTATTGATGAAATCTAGGCTAATCTTTCTCTCCATACTGAAGTAGGATTTTTTTCCCTATCTAGTAATACTGTAGCTTTTTACAATCTAAAGCAAGAATAAAGGCTGATAGGAGTCAGAAGAATCCAACTCAGGTATCGTACTGCTCCTGTTGCTCATTGTGCCCACACAGAAGGTTCGGATGCATTTTGTGGATGCAGATTTAATACTGCCAAGTTCAGATTAATCAACATGCAGGATTTGACCACAGGTGTACTGGTGCATTCAGTGCATATGTAAACATATTTATGTTTGTTAGTGTTTGTCATCACATGCTGTGTGCTTTTTAGGACTTAAGTTGTACTTCTGTTATATCTGTGAAAACCTACAAAATTTTACTACATAGATAGAAAAAAAAATTAAAAAAGTCTCCTGACTTTGTAGCTGAAGTAGAAGCAATAGTACATTTTCTAACCATCTTCTTGACCTTCAGATGCAAATTCAATGCAGTGCTTTGTCTGGCATGTCCCTTAGGCCAGGTATCTGTGAAAGAAAGGAGTAAGGACTGAAGATTAAGGCCATGCAATAGACAAGTTATTTCAGCCTATGTAATTTTTTTTAAACTGTTGTTTGTTGCTTTGACTTACTTTCATGGTTCCTCCCTTTATTCCATCCCTTTTTCTTCCAGATATCTTAATATTGTTGCTTCCCACCTCACATCTCTAGGCTTACCACCTACATTTATTCCCAGAGAAACATTCCTGCCTGCCCGCCCTGCTGTGGGTTGCGGCCACTGCTGCAGCCGCCTCTTCTTCCAGCTCTCCGGCTGCCAGGAGCTTCTGCGGCCAGAGCCGCGTCCCTCCCGGCTACCTCACCTTTCCCCTTGCAGCATCGCTTCCCATGGAAGCAACCTGGGAACAGCCTCCTGCTTGCCTCCTTCGTCAGGTCAGACAGGAGCAGCTTTTGGGCCAGGGGCGGAGCACTGCCTACACTAATATATATGTACATATATAACATATATATGTCAGGCTTCTGCTGAAATTAAGAAAAAAAAATTAAAAGGCCAAGTTGATTGTTGGTAATCTCTGGTCATCAGTTGCTGAGCAGATCAAACCAGCGAAGGCAGTTTTGTATAGTTTTATTCAAATTATTATTCTTTCTCCCTGCTCACGCAGATCCTAAGAAATGCCGTCATGAAATAAACAAACCACAATGTGACAAGAGAGCACTTGACCCGCACGCTTTATTTTGTAAATAAGTAATCCAGACGGAGCGGGCAGCCGGCGCTGTGTGCGAGCGGGGAGCACGGGGAAGGGACCGACCCTGGCAGTCCCGGCCTGGCAGGCGGAGCCGCTCCTCTCTCCGCCCCGGCTGGGAAGGGGCTGGCAAGGAGGCGGCCAAGGCTACCCTCGCCCCATCGATCGCCCCAGGGGGCGATCCGGCCACGCCACCGCCCGCCCGGCCCCCGCGCTGTCCTCAGGTGCCCGGCGACGAATCCCCGACTCGGGCTCCGTCCTCCCGCCCCGCCCGGCGGCGGACGAGGGGCGGGACCGGCGCCGACTCCGCTTTCGCTCCGGCCGCGGCCGCTGCTTCGCTCGGGCTCCCGCAGCTGCGCTCCGCTCCCACCACCGCTGCTGCCGCCATGAGCGCGGACCCCGTCGTCTTCGTGTCCGCCGCCAGGACCGCCGTGGGTGAGAGGCAGCAGCGGGCACGCCGGATGGCGGATGCTCCCGCCGGGGACGGGCGGGTGTCCGGGTGCTGAGAGCGCTCCCTCTGTGTCCCCCCTTCCCAGGGTCCTTCAACGGAGGGCTGTCCTCGCTCCCCGCGCACGAGCTGGGCGCCGCCGCCATCCGGGAGGTGCTGCGCCGGGCCGGGCTGGCCCCGGAGGAGGTGTCGGAGGTGATCCTGGGGCAGGTCCTCACCGCAGGTACGGGCCGGTGGCGGGACCGCTCCCTGTCCCATGTCTTCGGGCTTGTCCCATTGAAACGGCTCAGGTTTCACCTTCCAGGACCTTATCCCTTGCCATTGGGAACGCGGTTCCTTAACAAAGGACTTGAGAGGCATCGTGGCTGCTTCTCCATGCGCTTTGAGTGACCGAAAGGATGGGTTTTTGGAAAGGATGTTGTGGGGGATAGTTTGGGGTTTTCTTAAATCCCTGAAGCAGCCAAAAGTGTATGTAAGAATGTCAGTTTCTTTGTTGCAGCATCCTTCTCACCTGGGTCATCTCAGCTCCTAAATTTAACATCCTAAGTAATAATAACTCTGAGATTGTAAGAGCTAGGCCTGCATTTGTGTTTATCTTCAGAACTGACCTGCAAGATCTGTGATGCCACTTGTTTGAAAACAAATCTTTTGATTTAATGAAAATGCAGCTGGAAATTGTTTGTTTTGAACTTGCTCCTGCTTTTTCCAGGGTAATGTTTAATCAGTAGAATAATAGGCAGATTTGTATTTTAAACATGGAGGAAGGAAATACACATATTTCTTTTTTGTCTTAAAGATGATTCAGATTCCTCTATATTTTTAGCTTGCTGAATGATGTGCTCTTCTTGTCCTTTTTGTACAAAGAGCTTTGGCCTCAGGAGTTGCAGATGAAGACTGTTTTCTTTGGATACAGTGCTCCTATTATCTCCATCAGGATCACAACAGAGACTGGAAGCCTTCAGGTCCATCTGTGCATAGTTGTGCTTTTGGTTTCCATATGAACTCTCAGAGAGAAAGTTAACTGCTGGTGATGGACAGAAGATGTCAAAAAGAATTATTTCTCATGTTACACATACTACACATACAGGCTAGGGCTGATCTGAAGTAGTGTTTCCTCTGACCTGGCATTAAAAACAGAGCTGTAGATATAAAACAATCAGTAGCAGGTATTTATTGATCAATATGAATAAGAGAGGTTTTCTGTTTATGGATTACTGCTGGTCACTTCTCTACTCACCAGCTAAAAGTAGGAGTGAGCTCTAAATTTTTGTGGAATCAGGGTATTGTGAACAGTGACAAGGCGGATTATTGTGTTTTTAAGAACAGATGAAAGCAAAATGCTGCCTGTTCCCACAGGTGCTGGCCAGAACCCTGTCCGACAGGCCAGTGTGGCTGCAGGAATCCCGTACTCCGTGCCCGCCTGGAGCTGCCAGATGATCTGTGGGTCGGGCTTGAAGGCAGTGTGTCTGGCTGCTCAGTCTATACTGATGGGAGACTCCAGCATCGTGGTTGCAGGGGGCATGGAAAGTATGAGCAAGGTAAAGCAGAGGATTGGACTCGCATTGTGCTGACGTACCGGGAGCAAAGTGCCTGGTGTTGAAACCCTGCGTTTCCAGGCTGGTGCCTGGAGGCAGATCAAAAGGGTCGCTGTGCTTGCGAATGAATTTACACATGCAGCAGTACAGATACTTCAGTAGCACGCTTCTTTTAAAAAAAGGAAAAGACTTCATACTGCAGCATACTTCGTGCTGTCTAAGTGTTTGGTGTAGTTGTACCCATGGGAAAGCAGTTACACACAAATCCAGTGAAAATTAGAGGTGAAAGTATCGGTATTTAATCTCGTCTGCTGGAGCTGGATACATTTTGTGAATGGCAGTATATGAAACAATCACATTGCTAGACAGTTTTTACTTAAATTTTTGTTTATAAACAAGCACTTCTAAATTGGTTTCCCGTTAGAGAAGGTGAAGGGAAGTAGGTACCATCTGAATCATTTCATCTGAATAAAGAGATGTGAGCTAAGTCTTTCCATTTGTAGTGAAAGACAGTGTTCACTTGTGCTGCTGTCACTCCTGTCTGGTACCTGAAGACTTCAATATCAATTCATTTAACAAAAACATACTTTGGAAAATATCTTTCCCTCTGCTTCAGTATCCCTTCTGGGTGTTCATGTTCCTGTGGTGTCATTTGAGTATGAATGAAACGCTCTGCCCATGGCACTTGTGTGTCAGTTACGTGGTGATAGCCTTTTCTATAAAACACTACGTTTAAAATTCCATTTTCATTTCCATCTAGCCCTTTTGTGGTGAATGATTTGCCTGTGACAGATCACAATAGACAGGATTTTTGTATTGCAAGAAGCCCAGAGAAAGAATAACTGAAAATGTTACTGTTTACCAAGCAATTAGAGCTTGGAAAGAAAGCAAAGCAATTTTATTTCAAGGTGTTCATCCCAAGGCTGTATTCAGAATGGGTCTGAGCTGGTGATATGATGCCCAAGAAGCATATGGTCTCTTCTGCCGGGGCTCAGCTGCCTGTGCTGAGAGTGATGTTGACATTCCCTGACAGCAGAGTGCCATTGGGAACTACCTGGGGCAGGCTAGTAGGATGGGAGAGCCACAGCCATGTGGCCCCAGGAATGATAGATCTGGTCTGTGGAGAGGAAGCAATACTTGCAGTGTGGTGATCTGTTGCCAGGGGAATGCACAGGCCAAATGGCATGCCAGCTGGCAGTCTCCGGAGGGACAGGCAGAGCAGGCAGATGGACAGACTGCCAGGATTTGGGATGGGTACCTCCAGCCACCAGGCAGGGGGCTGTGTCTTCAGTGGACTGTTTGAATTGTGTACTGGAGATGTGAACATCTCACTCCTTTCAAAATGCACTTTTGCAGGCTCCTCATGTCATTCATATGCGAGCTGGGGTGAAAATGGGAGAGGCTTCCTTGCAGGACACTATAATCCTTGATGGCCTTACAGATGCTTTCTATCAGTATCATATGGGCATAACAGGTAAGTGAGGACAGTCTATAAAATTAAATAGTCAACTGAAAGAATTCACTGACAGGAAATTTCAGAAATCTAAAGTTACAAATAATGTGTTTCAAGCTGTCCTTATGTTGTAGTCATGAAAAAGAAAGAAAGAAAGAAAGAAAGAAAGAAAGACAGAAAGACAGAAAGACATTATATTTAAAGGCTTTGAAGATATTTTCTGTTTTGTTATAAGGCTACTGTTCTGGGTTTTTCTTCTGTCTGGGCTAATCTCTCTTCATCTCTTCTACATCTGAGACATTTAATTTCAGAAAAAATAGAAATGCAGTAATCCCTGTATGTAACTGGAGTGTTCAGCAGCACAGATTTACAGTGTGAGGGAGTTATGTAAAGTGTCCCGTGGATATACGTGGTTCTGCAGCTTCAGGTTATCGCACTCTGGATGGGATGGTCAGCCAACTGCTTTTCCAGACCCTGCTTATGAAACAGACTTCAGAACTGTTCTCTTTCCTGGAGTGGCTGTAGAGAGATCTGAGCACTGTAATTCAGAGAAGCAATAAATTACAAAAGTTTGTTTGCATTTGTATTTAATTTGATAATATCTGGGAGGAAATTCCACACAGAAATTTTCACCCTCAGGTGAAAATATGTAGAAAATCATGAGTAAACAAAATGAGGAAATCAGAATGAAAACTGTTCAACACACTCAGCTGCTTGCTACAGCAAACGTTAATGACTACATTTGTGCTTACAGTTTTGCAGCTTAAAATTTTGGCATTTCCTGATGTCAGTTTGCATTTTGTTCCTGTTTCAGCTGAAAATGTGGCCAAAAAGTGGCAAGTCAGCAGAGGGGAACAAGACCAACTTGCTGTGCAGTCACAAAACAGGGCAGAGGCAGCACAGAAAGCTGGCTATTTTACAAAAGAAATTGTTCCTGTTCTTGTACCCTCTAAAAAAGGTAGGTGTGAGTAGATAATGAGAGAAAATTTTAAGGAAAAAATCTATTTTCTGCTATGTCTCCTATAATCAGTGGATGGTTTCACACTTACACAGCCTTTTTATAAGCATGTAGCCTTTTGCTCTCTTCAGCTTTCAGTGGTTGTATTTTAAAAAAGAGAGAAGTAATGCAAACATGGAATATCTCAGTGTAGCTTTCTGCAAATACTACTAGTGTGTTTTACTGCAGATAGAATAACATCTTAAACAAAACACTGACTTAACATAATCTTGTGTATGGTACCAAAATCAGTATTTTTAATTTCTTAAGACTCCTGCTGCACCAAACTTAAAACAGTCATAATGATCTGGCAAACTTTGCCCACCTAGTAAAATACAGAGTGACAATAATTAGGGTTAGTAGTTAATTAAGTAGTCAGGTTATATATAATGAATATGCTTCTCTTTAGATCTGTGAGGGATATAAACAGACCTATTACAATGCTTGAGCCAAAGGTCTGTTTTTAGAGCAGGGGAATTCCCTAGCTCCTTGTGAGGTAGATGCAAAAACTGAATTTTCCAAAAAGAAATCAGGAATCAATTCTTCAACAATTCCATTGAACAGACCCTGCAGAAAAAATCCTGGCATTAGACTACATGTCTAATGTCCTGGCTACAAACTATTTCACTATACCAGTTTAGACGATAATATTTAATGACACTGATAATATTTAAAAAGTAATTATTCTTTGTTGTAAGAAGATTACTAGAAGTATAATTTGAAATACAGCCTCCTACTGAAACAGAATCTATTGGGTTAGGAGCAAGAATAATACTGACTTTTGCACAACCGGACAGTATTTTAGCTGCTGGTGTTTGTTTTAGAAAACCTGAGCTGTCTGCCCTGCTAGAAGGAGCTGGAGGGTTACAGACATTTGTTGAACTGCCTTGAGTTGGTAGGTGTCTCCAGTGTAAGAATGCCTTGTTGGTTGAAAGGAATATGGTGTATGTTCCCACTCAGCATGTTGTTTTTGCTGTCTTTCTGTTGAAGATGTGTTTGTGTGATTAAACCCTCCTGTGAGCATAATGCTGTTTTGCAGGTCCTATAGAAGTTAAGACAGATGAACACCCTCGACATGGGAGCAACTTGGAAACAATGGCAAAGTTAAAGCCCTGTTTCCTGACAGATGGAACTGGGACAGTAACAGCAGCTAATGCTTCAGGTTAGTCCATCTGGCTTAAATGAAATGGAAAAGAACAGTAGCTGCTTGTGACTCAAGGCAGGGTCTCTGTGAGGGGTGTGGCTGCTGTGTGTTTACTGCTTTGCAGGAAATGGCAATGTGTTTGACAGCTTAGGTAGAAGTCCATTTGAAGATATGGTGGAGGATTTCTTTACAGAGTCATCTTTTGTTTCCTTGTTTTCTATGAAATAATACAGGAGTTTGGATAATAGCAATATTTGATAGGCTGGAAAGGATATTTCCTTTTAAAACTTGTCTAAGGGTTTCTGACACTGCAGGTCTTGACAGTGGAAAACTTAACGTTTCATATTTGAAAATGTTACTCCTGTGGGATTGCCACAGGCAGCTTTTAAACATCTTCCTGTGTCCCTTCCAAAGCCTGCGTAACAAATCTGATGTACTTCTTTTTCAGATTTCAAACTTTGATTCTTCCACCTGCTGCTTTGCAAATAGAATCACAAATATGTCACATTTACAGCAATAGTTTCAAGTGTTTGTGGCAGAGAACAGACTTGGCTGATATGAGCAGTACTGACCCAAACTAATAAATGATTTGTGATTTTTGTTTTGTCTAGATTTTGCTTTTATGCAAGCAGGAGAAAGTGGTCCAGTAAAAGCCAGAAAGTCCAATAAATACATACAAGTTGTTTGTTATTCCACAGGTTTAAATGATGGAGCTGCAGCTGTTCTTCTGATGAAGAAATCAGAAGCTGCTAGGAGAGGTCTTATGCCTTTGGCTCGGATTGTATCTTGGGCTCAGACAGGAATAGATCCATCTATTATGGGAGTAGGGCCCATTTCAGCAATAAGGAAAGCTGTAAGTAATCACTTATCTAAGTATCTAGTATGTTAAAATCAATTGCTTTTAACTGCTTCTTGTTTTCTGGCCATGTTTTGGTTTTGCCTTGTTCTAAAAAAAACTTAGTAGGAAAAAAGTAAACTATGTGAAAAAAAGACTCAAAATAGAGTAGTATATAAGATTAGGAATCCTAGTGCTACTAGACTAGTACCTGCTCGCTGGAAAAAAGAAAACCCAAGTGCATATGTGTATAAATGGACTTAAGAGCATAAACTAGTCAGGTTTGTGGAAGGGTACCTAGACAACCTAGGAGGCTAAAGATCAAATTTCTGGGATGCGTGTAATTAACCTAATTCAGTGATACAGTTCTGATGCTGTGTCTGGCCAGGTCAGTTTTCACATCTTTGCCTGATCCTATTTGCCATAGTACAACACTGAGGGAAGGGCCACTGAGTGCCATCTGCAGCAAATGGGACAGTGCCCTTTGTGTTTCAGTTTGGCCTGCAAAAAGCTTGGAGCTTACAAATTGGATTCTTTTCAGGTGTAACTGAACAGGAAGGTGCATTCCAAAACCATATCTAACATGCTCAGAGCATTAGTGCACCCACTGATGTGCTGCTCAGTGTTCAGTCCACAGGACAAAGTTCTCAATGCCCCAGTAAGCAGCCCTGCTGGTACCACACTGTTTGCTAATACAGATGTAACCCATGGCAGCCCCAGCTGCCATTATGTGTTAAAGCTTAGCTATGAAGTTGAGCATGAGAAGAGCTAAGAACAGATTTGCTTTAATGTTCCTTATTTTTTAAATACTGTGTAAAGGCCTTCTTTTGTTCACCTCTGAAATGTCCTGGTGATGTGGAGGTCTAACTAGAACTCACCCAAGCTCTGTGGCTTTTGACAAGAAAATCAGAACTGTAACACTGACACTTTTTCTTACCAGATCTCAAACTGTTCTTTTAAATGAAGAGTGCAGTAACTGCATATACAGTACAGTTTTAGTTTAGACTGTGGGACAGACAAGCTGTACCTGTAACTGTATACATACTGTGAAAAAGGGCACACTTCTTCATAGAGCATGGTTCTAATAACATCAAGGTCATGGCTTTGAACCCTTTATGGCCCATTTGGACTCAATGATCCTCATGGGTCCCTTCCAACTCACAGAATATTCTGTGATTAAGCTTTGTGTGTTATCAAATGTTCACACCATCCATGTATTATCACATCAGAATTTTAGAGTAGCACTTTAGTGAGAGAATGACTGTTACACACTGTGTTACAATAACAGAATGTATCTTAAGCTTTTCATAGAAAATACTCCATATTGTCGATTTTAGTAGAAAAAGGCTCACCTCCTTGACTATATCCTCGGAGGTGCACTGGTCTGGCTAGCATAGGTTGTGAAACATCATTGCTGATGATTCTGCTGATGAAGTATTGCTGTTAGAAACAAAGTGACTGGATGTAAAAATGTACATGTGAAACATGCCTGAGCTTGTACCAGAGTCAGCAATTGCATCACAAGTTTCTCAAGTAAAAACATGAGCCAAAGCATCTTCCAAAACAGTCACCTGTGAAAAGCTTAAAGTGGCAGCTTTCAATGTAGAGGCAGGAGACTGGACAATCAGTTCACTAATGGTTGATATCTCACCATTTCCTGTGTAAAAGTCTCTGTAAAAGTAGAGACTCCCTAATGGCATCAGACTATGTCTTAAAAAAATTGATTTGTTGAAGCCTGCTTCTGAATCCAGTGCTTGTTTTAGTAAGGGCACCAGGTACAGTTTGATTCTCACAATTGCACCACCACCACGTCTAAAATTAATCAAGATTTTTATGAGCAGCCAGCATTATTAGAGCTCATTGTACTGACTTGTCTGACACTGAAATTTGTAGTCTTCAAGAGTTCTGTCATCAACACTAGCTATAAAAAATTGTTTTCCTTCAACTTTTTTGCAGTGGTAGCTTCAAAGCAATTTACGTCTTATGAAAAGCTTCCTCTGGTGCTAAGAACTAAAAGATAATAAGATCCTATTTGTATTGTTTTCTCAGATTGACAAAGCTGGGTGGACTCTAGAACAAGTTGACCTGTTTGAAATTAATGAAGCCTTTGCATCACTATCTGTTGCAATAGCAAAAGAACTGAAAGTAAATCCAGAAAAGGTAATGATTCATAGGCTGGCATTAGTTTGCCTCCTGTAATTTAAACTTGTCCCATTCTGTGCATGTGGTTTGTAAGGATGAGCATGGCTCTCTTGCAATCCCTTTGGTGTAAGCAAATAGGGTGGGAGTCCCAGCAGGCATTTCTTCACACTGCTCTGTCGGCAGGCTTTGCTAGCAGTTTCCCAACTGAAGTTCCAACGTTGTTGCAGTGGATTTTTATGCAAATCTAGGAACTGCTCAAGTATACTTAATTCAGAATTTGAAATTGCTGCTGCAAGTGTATTTGCCACAGTATTCTTTCAGTGATGGCAAAAAGCATAGGTATTATGCTCCCCTCTCTAAATTAATCTCTTACCTTCAGAGATGAATTTAGACAGTGCCCTTGCAGAAGAAAATATATATTACCAGCTGTTGCACTCATATGCACTTTCTTTTATGAAGTGATGTTTGAAGTTTTAAGCTCACAAATAATCAAGGACTAGATCCCAGCAAAGTCACTTATGTTGAAAGTCAGCTAAGCCAGTTAAATGTTCTTGATTATTTATATTGGCTTTTTATATTTTTTAGATCAATATACAAGGTGGAGCTATTGCTCTTGGCCATCCTCTGGGCGCCTCTGGTTGTCGCATCCTTGTAACTCTTCTACATGCACTGGAACGAACTGGTGGAAAATGTGGTGTTGCTGCTCTCTGTATAGGAGGAGGAATGGGAATAGCCATGTGTGTTGAGAGATGAATGTGAGGGAATGAATGAATAGCTAGTGTGAACTAGCTTTAAAACATTTTA
This sequence comes from Anthoscopus minutus, assembly GCA_013399455.1. Classification (NCBI taxonomy): domain Eukaryota; kingdom Metazoa; phylum Chordata; class Aves; order Passeriformes; family Paridae; genus Anthoscopus; species Anthoscopus minutus. The sequence goes on from VWYI01015630.1 coordinate 495,648, forward strand.
CTAATAAACTTCTGATAACAGAGCTCACATCTTGTTTGTTTTGCCTAAAAGTAGATAAGCTTACACCATTCCTTTTCAACACTCAATCACTGATTTGACAGAGGTCAGTGGTTACTGCAGGCGTGCTAATTGTTAACACACTACACATTCTCATTTCAAGGACCAAACTTGCTTTCAAAAATTAAGTTTGTTCACAAGAAAATAGCAGCAACATTCAACCACTTGTTTTATTAACATTTTAGTTATAAGAGTGGGAAATGTAAGTGAAACAAACATAAATAAAGCCTAAGTTATTCTTCAAGCGCTCCAGACTGAACTGCATCCTCATAGCACCCTCCTCTCTCCTCTTTAGTTTCAGGGTGCAGTTTAATAAGGTCATCAATTCGAAGAATAGTAATTGCAGCTTCTGTTGCAAACTTGAGACTCTTAGTTTTGACCATGGTTGGTTCAAAGACACCAGCTTGCTTGTTATCACGAGGTTTTCCATTGATCAAATCAAGACCGATCCTGAAAAGAAGGAATGCTGTCAGATGGAGAGGGAGAAGCAGTAGAAATACATCTGGGAGTATGCTGCATAGCTACTACTTCCTTCCAGCAATACATACACACAAGTGAAGGGCAGGGGCAGAGGAGTTCACTGATAATGGTTTTTTTTTCACTATGCAAATCATGGTTCAGTAATCTGGGAAAACAATTTTCCATCTAGATCACCAACCCACATCACTTTTACTAGACTTCTAACAGACAGATACTTGCCATTTCAGATTTTTGCGATCTGGGTTAACTTGAGCTTCATTGTGGAATGCCCTCAACTTTGCAACAAGATCTGTGGCATCCTGAGCAGCATTTACTGCCAATGTATTTGGAATTACTAAGAGGGATCTTGCAAATTCTGCTATTGCAAGTTGTTCACGTGATCCCTAGAAAGAGGAAAAAAGTTTTCAAACCAATAGCTAAAACAAGAGAGGAAAAAATACAGCCATGATCAAGAACAGCACTAATAGGTAGGGGTTTTCGCATGCAAAACCTGTGTTTGGGTCGAAGAACCCTAGAGTATAATCATCAGAAAAATAAGTAACACCCATATCCTCCATTTTAAAGAACCATCTTTGATTAAGGTAATTAGGTTTTCATGAACTACAGAAGTGACTTCTAGTAGATGGAAATAAATGCTTGGAGATTCATTGTGCAAGTCTAATGCATATACACCATTGCTACTTTGTGCAAGACTTACCATGCTGGTTGCATAATTTTCAAGATATATTGAAAGTGCTGCCTCTACAGCACCACCACCTGGGACAACAGACTTGGATTCCAAAACCCTTTTGACAACACAGAGAGCATCATGTATAGATCGTTCCATTTCATCACACATGAAGTCATTGGCTCCTCGTAAGATAATTGATGCTGAAGTACGAGCCTTGGTACTAAGGAAAAAAGGAATCAGAAGTCAGCTGTGTTGGGTAGAATCTATATTAAAATTCTTCTTGGTGAATTTTTTCTTCTAAAAGAAAGTTCAAGTTTTCAAGTTCAGTTGAGCCTCAGTATTTCAACATTTAAAATAAAATATTGTTATATCCCCTTGCAGGATACATACATTTTAACTTAGTCACCATTTTAATTTCTAACATGCAAGCACCTAGTTTGAATTTTTGTCTTTTAAGGAAAGCTACCTGTCAAAGTGAGATGACAAGATGTTTTTCCATCAAAGAGGGGAAAGTGTACTTCCTACGTAAGACCCCCTTTGCACTGCCCTCAAGTAAGCTCATGACTGCCAGTGTTATAGAAAAGGCTGTCACCACATAACTGACACACGAGTGCCATGGGCAGAGTGTTTCATTCATACTCAAATGACACCACAGGAACATGAACACCCAGAAGGGATACTGAAGCAGAGGGAAAGATATTTTCCAAAGTATGTTCTTGTTAAATGAATTGATATTGAAGTCTTCAGGTACCAGACAGGAGTGACAGCAGCACAAGTGAACACTGTCTTTCACTACAAATGGAAAGACTTAGCTCACATCTCTTTATTCAGACGGTACCTACTTCCCTTCAATTTAGAAGTGCTTGTTTATAAACAAAAATTTAAGTAAAAACTGTCTAGCAATGTGATTGTTTCATATACTGCCATTCACAAAATGTATCCAGCTCCAGCAGACGAGATTAAATACCGATACTTTCACCTCTAATTTCCACTACATTTGTGTGTAACTACTTTCCCATGGGTATAACTATGCTAACCACTGCTTTAGCATGAAGTAAATAAATGGAATTTTATCTCAAACTTAGTGGCAAACATATACAAAATTGAGTATTTTTAAAAGGATCCTTACTTCTTGATTAGAATCAGCTCATCATCACAGATTCTCTCCTGAATCACCTCTTCTGCCTGTCCCAGCATTAAGGCCTCAAAACTCTCCTCACCTTCAAGGTTTGCAAGGGTTGAACATACGGTTGCTATAACAAATAAAAAAGTGAAGTTAACATTCAACTCCTGCATATCATACTTAGCCCACTTCCCAGTATAGGTGTACAGAAAGAAAAACAGAAATAAAGCTGCATTAAATAGATTTATCTTAAACAACACTTCTAGTTCTTAGGCAGAAATTCAGTATTTCAGCTTATAACTGATGAACTGACTGCTCCTTTTGTTCAACTTTTACAGCCCTTTTTTCTCAAAGCCAGTACAAGTCCCCATGCTTTACCACAATGAAAATATTTTCTTCTAAATTTAAGACCTGACAGATAAAAACACGTACAGGACCAGTATGTATTTAGTGATTTGGGAGTTCTTTACTCATCTTGAACTACCTAAACAATGTACTTAACTGTCTAAACAGAGGCTTATGAATGCATGCATAATAAAGACTTCAAAATAAACACAGATTATGGCTCCTATTTCCACAAGAGGCCAGTCTTCACAGTGCAAGGCAAGTTTTTCTCCTCCCACTGTAAATCTTCAACAGTCAAGACTTAGAATATTACTACTTTAACAAAGGTCACTTAAAAGCAACAGTAGAGCTAAAAATAAGTGACTCAGCTTTACTTATCCTGACCTTGAATGTTAAGAAGCTGTATTTTAAAAATCAGTAACAACAGCTTCCACTTTGAAGAATAAATTTATAAACCAGTTATTCTTATTCAGACATACCTCCTGATGCCTTAGCAATCCGCTTAAGGTCCTTTTTTACAACTCTTCGTACTGCCATAGCTCCAGCATCAACAAAGTATTTCAGACACATATCATCAATACCTCCAGTGGTGAGAATAACATTGGCACCAGTGGCCAGAATCTTCTGGATTCTCTCTTTGGTAATATCTGACTCTCTGCAAAGATTAATGTCAAAGTTATAAAAAGATATTAAAAAACAGACCATCACATCCTGTCAGCCAATTTCCTGAAACCTTAATGCAGAGCTCTGCAAGAATGGACCACTGCACAAACACACTTGCATTTCTTGAAAACTGACTTAATACTAGTTCTGCCTCCAGAAGTGAAGGCTTCTTCTATTACTATTTGGTATTGTTGGGAAATGTTAACATTCAAAACATTTTTTACCTCTTGCACTCAGCCAAAATTACACTGAGCCACCTGAAGAAGACCAAACCAAGCCTGTGAAACCCCACTGCCTCGGTTATTCATGCTTCCACACACCTCTGCCTTATCTGGTCCAGCTTCTCAGGGTCTGAGATAACAACCTGAACACCAAGCTTCATTTTTGCTTTCTGCAGGCTGAAGTCAAGGCATGCAATCTTTGCATTAACTATTCTCTTGGTCATACCTGATGAGGAAAAATAAGCAAGGATTTTGTCAAATCAATTTAACAGAAAATCAAATCAGCATTAGAGATGAAATCTAACATTACTTTCACATTTCAGATTTCTACTGTTTGCTTCTCCAGTTCTGCCCTTCTGAAAAAAATGCCAGTCAGGACCTTCCTATATTACCTTTTTGCACAGCCTGTCCCCAAAATATGAATGACCATGACAATCTGACCTATCAGTCTCACATCCTCCAAGTCACCTAAGCACAACCCAATTCTGCTAAATCAAACACTTCCCCACAAACCTGGCACTGGCTCCCCACAAGGGCAGCGTTTAAGTTCCACCAGACCACAGTGCTCCCTTGCTGACACTGAACTAGGGAAACTACACCAATTCACCAACACTTTGTGGATCCCTGCTAGCTGGCAGGCTCTAGTCTAAGAAACGCTGGTGAAGTGCAGTATTTCGTGTTCTTGTTTAATTGTTCTGGAACTGAAAACCCATGTGATTTGCAAGGAACACAGAAAGACAAAGAGGACAGAGCTGACACAAAAGATTTCTGGAGCACAGCCTGTTCTTACCCTGTGAGCCCACCACGCAGTTCAGAGCGTAACCGTTCACAAGAATGCTCTCTTTCTGGCTGCGGCCATGGGCTTTCAGAACATTAACTGAGTTGATGGGGTACCGAGCCTGACCCTTCTGGTCTGTGTATTTAACTGCCAGTGCAGCATCCACCACCATGTTAGCAAAGAAATCACCATCACTGAAAGGCTGTTAAGGTTAAAACTGACAAAGGACCACTAGTATTACGCTTAAGGAAAAAAAAAGCCCTAAACAAATCACGAACAGATATAACTGACAGTGCTCAAACTAAGTTTCCAAAAAAGACCTTCAGAAAGGCACAAAAGTACTAGCTCTCCTTACCATTGTCTTAAAGGAATGAGTCATTCTAAAAGCTGAAACACTCGTAAGAAAATTATGACAGACTAATATGAAACCTGCATTTTATGTACCTTTGTTGCTAAAGCAAAATACGTATCTTATATTCAGTCTGCACAAAAACTAAAAATGCAGGTTTTTCTGTGCTCATGGAGTAAAATTCAACTTTCTTCCCTCTAGATTCACTCCCCAGGTATTTCTGTAAAATGTTCTTCCATTCACACAACTCTTTATCTAGTCTCCCTAACAAGCAAAAATTGTTAAGAAACAATACCCTTTAAAAACTATTTAAAAGTTATCTCAGATTTAAATAAATTGGGACGAGTTTGAACATGCTTCCCCATGCCATGTAAATAAAATCATCAATTCCAGGTAAAATGCCTGTTATAAACAAACAGCTTCAATACTGTGTCATGTTCATAAAAACTGCTGCCAAGGATACTCTAGCTTAGCTACTGAAGCTCTCTAATCAACCACACTCACTTCACTCACTTGATCAAGTTAAAGGATACACTCCTATAATTTTCGAGGACATTGACGTTTTAGCAGCATTGATTAGGCACTCCCTGCCCAACTCATCTGTGTTAATAACAAGATTTTCATTGATGTAGCGAACAGCTTCCCTGTAAAATAAAGACATACACTGGTAAAGAAACACCCCCACAAAAAGACAAAAACTTACATGATTTCAGCTCTTCTAAATGTTACCTCGAAAAACAAAGACAAAAAACTAAATTATTCTCCAAGGACAGTAACGTGACTGTCATTCCATTACATGATTACAGAAATACAATTAAAAAAAATCCAGAAGAAAACCCAACCGAAACCAACAAACCACCACATTCTACTTGATGCCGAAAAGTCTGTATTAATCCAGTCACAAAATGCAGAAATTCAACTGTATCCATTTCTTACTTGCAGGCAAGTCGGTATCCACCGATAATGGAGGTAGGATGAATTTTTTGTTTCACCAGCTCATCTGCATTTTTGAGCAGTTCTGCAGCAATAATCACCTGTTTGAAATAAAAAAACATTAAATACATGCATTCCACATAAGCAAAATAACTGCCCTGTGCAATACAGAAATAACAACAGTTTCTGTTTTTAGGTGAGAGCTACCTAATTCCAACCCCCACCAAGGTATCTAAAGTCTCAGGCAAGTTTCCAACACTCAGTATCCTTGTTGGTACTTCACTTCTTGCAGTGGTTAAAAATTAATAAACCTAAATTCACACTAGATCACCAAAGTTCAAGACAGAAAAAAAATCAATACTGAAACAGAAGTAAGCAAATTCCCTTCCAGAGCACCACTTTCCATATGGAAACCAGCATCTTTGGGAAATACCAGATCTCACAATGACTTTTGATGTATCTGCCCGTAAAACTTGCTACATACCACGGAGGTGGTCCCATCACCAACTTCTTTGTCTTGCAGGTCTGCCAACTCACAAAGGACTTTTGCAGCAGGATGTTCCACTTCTAGCAGTTTCAGAATGGTTGCACCATCATTAGTAATGGTCACATCCTAAAATTCAGAAATCCAATGTGCATATGAGGTACATTTCTATTACACTTCCACTCTTGTTCCATAATGTTCATATAAAAAGAAAGTAATTATTCTTTGCAATTGCCCATTAAGTAACTACACCAAGACTTTCCTGCTTCCTCTTAACCAGGAGTCCCACTCTAACAACAGAAATGTCACCAACGCAGAATCTGCACATTCTTTTGATCAGAAAAACCTTTATGTTGCAGAAACTCATCAACAATTTCGCAAATATTGGATAAAGAGTCACGACCTCTGTCCAAAACAGTATTTTATTACATCAGGCTAGAAAATGACAAGCCTTCTTCAATTACTTAAAATATTTTAAAATATAAAATATTGTTTAAAAATTTGCTATGAATTACTTGAAACTTTTTTGGCTTTTTCTCCTAACATAGAGACCAAGTCAGTACCTGTTAAACCTGACTTCCATGGTGAAACAGTTCTTGCAATCTGACCCATATTTTAAGAGGTTACAAGAACTTACCTACAGAAATGAAATAACTCTACCACAATAGATGAAAATAAAATTATGCCACACGCATCAGACAACAATCAATTTTACTACAGTTCTCCTTCCCCTCTCAGAATCAAGGAAGAAACAGGCACATGCACATTATGCCTATGAAGCGCACTAAATGGAAGCACTTTCACACAGTACAAGTCCTCTTGACACTTCTTGAAGTAACACTACTTACCCCAATATCATCCACCAACATCTTATCCAGACCAACTGGCCCAAGAGAACTCTTCACAATATTGGCAATAGCAGATGCAGCCGTAACTGAATAAATGAAAGTAAGAAAAAGAATTTAATCTTCCCAGCAGTTATGGGCAGAGAACAATTGTATCGCCACATCAACTAGTAAAACGTCTTTTGGTCCATACCAAGCCTGTGACTTTAACAAAACATTTACTTCTGCAACTAAGTCACCAAAAAGTGACCTCTGAGTCACTAAAATACTAAAAATACACAAAGCCTGTAAAACACTGGCTCATTAAAAGGTTGTTCTGCCATCTTCATATAGGAAAAAGATACAATCAACCTTTTCCTTCAGACCATGGCAAGTTTTTCTCTATCCCACAAGCATAGCCACTTAATCTAGAAATTGAAAAAGTGGTAGTTAAATGGGAATAATTGTAACTCGGAGACCTTCAAACAACACAATTTGTTTTGCTTAGGAGAATTAATGGCAGCTTTCTGAAAGAAATAACGTTGTACCAAAGGTGCCATTATCACGTGGAATCTCACTCGTGAATAAAGTCACGGCTTGTAAATTTTAAGTGGTCTGCCTGAAGTTATCATCAGAGCTACAAGAAAGAATCTCAGTCTGATCAAAGGGCAAGCCTTTAGATGTCCTTCCAAGTTCTTCCTTTGTCTTCCGTCCACTCAGAATATGAGATCGGTCTGGGAGTTTGCAGCCTTTCCTCAGGACTTGGGGTACAATCCTGAGCAATGGATAACGCGCTTGACAACCACTGTTACAGACAAGCATCTCCAGAGCGGCCCCAACTTTCCGAAGCAGGTTATTCCCAGTGCTGGGCAGCGGGGACCTTCCTCAGCGGCCCCTTCCCCTCCAAAATACCTCGCAGGCCCTGCAGGCTCAGGCCCTACGCGGTCGGGACGCGGCAGAGCGACCTCCGTGCAGTAGCAGCCACCCTAGCGCGGTGTTTGCTGCTATAGAGGGAAGGAGGGCGGAGGGATGCGGGATCGCGTTGCCACTCAAGACTCCAGGAAGAAGCGCGGGATGTGCTCCTCGCCCGCCTCCGTCCCTCCCTCCCTCCTTCTTTTATTCCCTCCCTGCAGGCAGCAAGGGCCCGGGGCAGAAGGGATCTGTCGAGAGGAGCGGCAGTTCCCGGGCAGACAGGGGCGGGTGAGCACATGGCAGGGCTGCCCATAGCCGCGCCATGTTCGCTCCTTCATGCCCCTCCCTTTCCCCCCGCTCTCCCGGCCCTCGCCGGGGCGCACTGCCGTTACCGTTTTGCGTGCGGACCGTGTCACCGCTGGTTCGCTCGCCGAACACGGCCAGTGGCCCGTCCATCGTCGACATCTTCCCGCTCGGGCGCGGCGCCACACGCACACGGAATCAGGGAAGGGACAGGAGGGCGCGGAGCGGCGGGATGGCCGCGGCGGCGCGAGGCACGCTGGGAACGCGCCCCCCTGCGCAAGGGGGCGGTGGGACGGGGCACGCCCCACGGGGGGCGGGCCGCACCCCGAGCCTGCCCAATCCCGGGGCGCGGNACGGGCTTCTAGAAGGTGTCGCGGGCCTGGGCGCGCAGGCGCGCGGGGTCCCGCCGGTGGCCGGACAAGGAATGAGTGCGGGAATGGACCCCAGTGCGCAGCACCGGGAAGTAACCTGCTTCCCAAAGTGGGGATCTCGGCATGCGTGGCTGTAGCCGCGCTTCTCAAAGACGTTACTCGGGATTGCTCGGGATTCTACCCCGCGTCCTGGGGAAGGGCCGCAAATTCTGAGACCGATCTCAGGTTCGGAGATGGCAAAAGATGAAGCTGAAGACCTGCTTCCTGGAGAAATAGATTCAAGCTGATGTTTCAGGCAAAACACTTTTAATGAGAATTGCATTAAGTCATGACTACGATTGCGCTTGGTAGTGGCGCCGTTGCATTGTTTGATGGTGTCTGAGCTGTAACTGTTCCCATTATCCTACAACTTTTCAATGGCTAGGATAAGTGGTGATGCTTGTAGGATAGGGAAAAACTTGCCACAGTCCGAGGAAAGTCTCAGGGAGTGGTAAGGAGATGGGGAAAGGGCAAGGCTCAATATGAGCATATAATGGGTGCAAGATTCTTAGGGCATGGCGTGAACAGGCTTCTTGTATTTTGACTGAGGTACCTTGTGGGGCCAGGCGTGAGACCGTCACAGCCAGAGTTATGCCTGCCTCCTGCGACAGTGTCCTGAGTCTGTCAGGGGATGCCAGCGTCTCGCCAGACCTTCAGCCTTCCTTCAACACAGTTTACTTTTCGATTGCTCATTAAATGCATTTTCAGGACTACAGCAATTAATTACAGCCCCAAAGTAGGGTTCTAGCGTGGTCATGCTTGGAGGAGGATGCTTTGAGAAGGCAGAGAAGCTCGGTTGTACCTGTGTGCTGCAGGAGCGGTTGGAAATAACCCTAAATCAGAATTATGGTAGTTCCCGAAAAATCTTATTATTGCTCTTACCCACTCCCCTCTTCTTTCTGCGCCTTGGCCCCTCTTCCTTACACCCGTTTCAGAAAAAGCCGACCCAGTCTCTGGAGGATGGTATTTCCTAAAACCCTTTTTTCACGGGGAAGAGTGAAAAGACAATGAGTCGGGGCACTGTTTCTGCTCTGTGGGACGCGGATGCCGCAGAGGCACCCTTCCCCGTGCAGCTGGCGCTGGAGCGGCTCAGGCAGCAGGGCGGGAGCGGGGCCGTGCTCGGCGCTTCCGCCTGACCCCGCCGGCAGCGGGCGGAATTCCCGCGGCCGCTTCCGCGGGAAGCGCCGCCCCTCGCGCATGGCGGCGCCCGGGTGTCCCTGAGCGGAGGGAGGGGAGTGGCGGCCGCCCGGGGCTGTGGCGGGCCCGGCTCCCCATGGCACTGAGCAGCCGCCTGCTGCTGGCGGCCAGCGGGCTCCGTGCAGCGGGTAAGCCCAGGGCTCACCGTGCCGGCCTTTCCCGGTGGCGGCTCCGCGGCCCCCGTACTCCCGAGGGCACCCGGCGGCCGGGTGTCTTGGCGGTGTTGCTGTGCCAAGGATGAAGGGTTTATGCCTTGTTATTTGGTAGCGCTGTCTCTGGCTCCTTGTGTACTTCGCTTTCAGTGTTTTGTAAAGCTTTGGTCCTAAGGATCTCTTAGTCACACACTCACAATAGTGGGTTTATATTTTATATACTAGTTTAGAAACGGCGTTAGTATACTTCACCTCATAAATTGGGGAAACGGGTTGAGGTCTTGTCATTCATCTGTTAAGTGCATAAAATGTAAAAGCAAGATGATTCTGCCCTGCTGACTTCTTTAAGCTGTGTCATTCTGTACTGTATCCGTTCTACTGTCTGTACTATGTCTTTTTTTAAATCTTTGGTGTTTTTTTACCTGCTCTCCCCACGAAGGTCTTCGTTTTGCATCAACTACAGCCAATCTCAAAACCGAGACTGAAGTAGACACAAGTGAAAATGAGGTTGTTGCCCCAAACTTCACTAACAGAAATCCTCGGAACTTGGAGCAGATGGCCCTGGCTAGGAAGGAGCGTGGCTGGAAGACAACGTGGCCAAAGCGTGAGTTCTGGCACAGGTGAGTCAGGAAGTCAATGCGAGAAATGAGGACTCCAAAAGAGAAAAAAAGACAAAACCACAAAATAAACCCCAGAAACCCACATAAAAATGTGTATTTTGGGTCGCTGAATCAGTTAGCAGATTAGTTAGTGTTTCTTAATCAGCAGGCATCTTCTGTGTTGAGAGAAGAGTGAACTAGTAGCACATGAAAGCATATGAGGTCAAGATTTTTCCCTCTATTGTTAAGTAATGTTGCTTAAACAACAACCTTTTAACTCTGTATTCTTTCATTCCCGTGCTTACCATGCTTCATGGTTTATTTGAGGCACTGTAATAGTCTGTTGGGGCTGTTTTATGTTTGTGAGTTTTGTTTTTATTTACATGTTCTCTGGAAAATAAGTTTATTTTAAGCTGGCATTTCACAGTCTTGTTCTTGTGAGGACAACCTCATCCAGTCTGTTCATACCAGGAAAGCCAACACTGTCTTAGTGCAATAAGAAATAGTTGCTTCTAATGAGTATTCTACTGTTAATGTGTGAGGGCTTAATGACCACTTGCAGATCTCAAGAAAGTACTTTCTGTGTCAGCTCAAGCTTTTAAGGGACTGCATAATGACCCTAAAGTTAATTTCTGTTGGAGCAGTTCCCCTTATATATTTGTATATATATATTTATATATATATATACACCGTGCAGGTGTACAGTGCTTGGTTTGGAGAGTGGGTGCTGGTCTGAGGTAATGTAGGACTGTGGCCCTGAGTAACTGATGAAAAGTTGCTCTTGGAATTTCACTCTTCTGAACTAGTAATAGGAGTTGTGTGAGTTAACACAAGCAGGCAGCTGAAACAACCACGAAACTGTGGCTGAAATGCAAAGAGTACATTTATTCCATTACCTTGCTGACTGGAGGATCTCAAAGCAACGCCCAGGCACAGGAGACAGGCAGGCCTGGTCTGTGCAGGTGGTAAGCCTGCTGTTTGCACTCATTTATTAAGAGCACTTAGGTTTCCCATCATGCTGTGGTCCCCCCTGTGCTTTTTATGATCTCTGAGCTTTGATCTTCTGTCTGTCAAAACAGGGAGCTCAAGCACATCCATGAGAGAGGCTCCAAGGCTCTTCAAACACCTATGTTATCTCTACACAGAGATTCCACTTCTCAAAACAGACAGAAGATAAGCAGTAGGCATAATCCATGGGGTTTTCCACAATGTTATTCTCCAGGCCTTGGTATTCCCAGCTGCAAGGTCACTTGAGCAAATCCTCCTCACCATTCTTCTACTTTTAACCCTTCCTCCCAGCATGAGTCCTATTTTGTGTTTTAATAAGCAAAATTATTAACATAACATTCAGTTTTATTTCATAAAGGGAGTAATTTAAGCATTTGACTGTGATCTCTGGAAAAGATTATACTCCTGTTATTTCTTTCCTGCACTCAGGTTACGGCTTGAGCGGACACAGCATTATATTGAAGCCTTTGTTGAGCGTTCCAACGGGGATGTTGTGCTATCTGCCTCTACCCGAGAGTGGGCCATAAAGAAACACTTGTACAGTCCCAAGGGAGTAGCCGCATGCAAAAACCTTGGCCGCGTAATGGCACAGCGCTGTTTGGAAGCAGGAATCAACTTTGTGAACTTTAAAGCCATTATCCCCTGGGAACGCCGCTGTGACTCGGCAAGTACCCATCTCTTTATTCCTTTGGCCCTTTTTTCCTTTTTAGGCATTCATTTTACTTCTCTTCACCGTTAATTTTCATATGTGGCTTGACAATCCCTCATTGCAACACTCAGAAGGGCAGCTTTGAGAAGCTGTAGCTCCTGATATTATGCTTCTGTGAGGCTATTTACCTCTGCTCCTTCATATAAAATGTCCCCACTGATACTTAAGTGCTGCTGGCTTTTTTTTTTTTTTTGCATTTATTTGTGTCTATCTTTTAAACAAGATTCAGGAATTTAAGAAAGCTATGGAGGAGGGTGGTGTCATTCTGCATGAGCCACGAAGAATCCACCGGTAAAATGGAGACCGTTAGGAAGAATTTTCCAAGGAACAAAGATCACTTCTTCAGGTTTGTGTACTTGAAGAGGAAAGGTCCAGAGCTGGAAAAAGTTGGAATGTGTCATAATAAAATACTTTCAAATGGATAAAAGTGTGTCATATTCTTTATTCTAAAATGATCAATACCTTTAAGGCTAGAATAAACTTAGCATAGTTCAGCTTGACAGAATTTATTAATAATTCAGCGTTTTAAAAATATATATTTTTTAATATTTGATTTTGTTTATTCCAGCCTGAACTCTGGAAATGCTTTGATACTTGATCCCTGTACACTGCCAGTCTAACCTGGCAAAGTGTAGTCATTATGTGAATGTGTAGAACTGTGATAAAGTAATGTGAAAATCTTGGTGAAAAGACTAAACTCCCCTGTTATAAGTACATATTACTGGCTTTTCAAAAATATTAAATTGAATGCTACATGTATAATGTTGACAAACCTTCCTTTACTAATATAGTTCATTTTATTTCTGCTAATAACAAAACTTAGGAATAGCAGTGTGGTACATATATATATTTCTTAGGCTATAGTAAGCTATTGAAATAAAGACTGCTTTTGTACATATAACCCAGAAAATGAAAAGATCAGGAGGCCTCCCCTACAGTCCTAGATTACCTTATCTAGATGAAGATGACAGTGACCAGAGCCCCAAAGAAGGAATTTACTAAACTCTGTTATCAGGGGTATGAGATGTGAAGGACAAGGAAGATAGATCTGCTGGGGGAAGGGGGTTGAAACGAAGCAAAAGATTATCTAAACTTAAAACGAATGTTTGAATTATGCATAAGGGACCTATGAATATGCAACAGGCTGGTGCTTTTAAGGAACAATTCTTTATTAGTAAGGCGGCTCTTGGCTGAATGCCAAGCAACCAGGCGTTTTAACCCTTTATTTTATTTCTGCTTTCTGTCTTTATTAAACCTTTTAAGTCATATCAAAAAGGTGCACCTCGTTTTTTACATCTGCCGACTCATCTTTGAACTTTTCTTGTAATCCTGAGATTCTAACTCCTTAACCACACAGATGGGTCTAGGAGGGAATCTGCACAAATGCATGCTACTTTAGGGAATAAGAAGCCCCATTCTCCCCTTGTGTGTCTGCCTGCTGCTTGGTACAGCCTGGTGCTGTCAGCGTCTCTGCCTGATGGTTCGGCAGAGCTCCCGGGTACGACCATGCTGTGAAATCCCCAGTGAGTGTGTTGGAACCCCTCTGACAGGCACGTTCAGGGAGGCCAGCCTGGTCAGTGCACCTCAAGTACCTGCGTTCCGGTGCTGTACTCGTGTTTGCGGGCTCTGGGGCGGGAGAAGGGAATGCCAAAGGCGTGTGCCGGGGTTCAGCAGCGTCCGCGTGAGCCGGGCCCAGTTCTGGCATCTGTATGAAAACCTCAGTGTTCAACTGACATAATGAAAAAACCCGACTTTTTTTACTTGATTTTTACCTAGTTGTTGGTTCATAATAATAGCTCTCAGATAGTGACGGCCTCTGTGCTACCTGTATTTCCGGCAGACGCGCGGCAGGAGCTGCCCCTGCGCTCCCCGGGCGGGAGGCTTCGCAGCCTCTCCAGTTTCCAACCTGAGCCTCCCTGATCTTTGTTCCTGCTGCTTGTGTCACGTTCGAAGCCGCTGTGGTGCTACCATTCCCACCCCTTACTGCGGACCGGGCCCACCCCGCGGGACAGGGCCGGGCACGCAGGCGCGCCGGGCCCCAGGCCGGCCCGCGGGAGAGCGGCGATGGAGGTGGGCGCCGAGAGCTTTGCCAGGCGCCTGCCGCGCCTCAGGCGCCGCATCCTCCGCGCCGCCTTCGTGGGTGAGCGTCGGGGGCATCTCGTCCGGCCCTAGTGGTGCCCTCGGCCCCCGCCTTGCCCCTGCCCGACTTAGGGACCCGGGCACTGAGGGTACTGCAGCCGATAATGGCGCTGCTGCGCGCGGAACTGCGAGCGCTGAGGCGCTGGGATTCAAACAGGCAGCGGAGGCCAGAAAGGGAAGCCCGACTGCGGTGCTGGCCTCAGCTAGGCGGGCTGGGGGCCGGGGATGTTAGGGGTTCGGGGTAGGGACACGAACACTGCACAAGTTGAGGCAGGCCCCTCTGAAGGGCGTGCGGGAGTGTCCCTGCCTCACCTTGCCACAGGAATGAGCCAAGTTGTAAGCTCCAGCTTACAAGCTTGTAAGCTTTTTCTCTTGAGCCTGCGTCCTGTGGTTTGACAAAGGCTAAGGTAAAGAGAAGTGCTTGAGAGCTGCCAGGCTGGTGCTGGTGAAGCGCATGCCTCAAATTTCAGATTCTCTTGTGTTCTTTCCACCTCAACAGCCCTTGATATGGAGTTTACTGGTTTGCATTCCCTACAGAACTACGAGCCCAGGTAAAGCTGTTTGAGTTGAAATATAAGAAAGACTTGTTACTCTATCCTGTGAGAACAACCTGTGCATAGCAACCTTCATGTGTTTACTCTCCTCAATTCTGGTTTTGTTCCTAGCCTGTTTGACTCCCCTGCAGAGCGGTATGTGAAGACCAGGCAGAGTGTTCAGCGCTTCACTCTTGTTCAGCTTGGTAAGTGCTGCTGTGACATGGAAAGTGATCTTCCGAGGTCGTACAGGTAACTGTCCTTTTGCTAATGGGTCCTGCAGGTGGCTCTAGCCTTAATTCACTTATTCCAGAGATATTTCCATGTTGGGTTTTGTTTTCCCCTCTGATGTTTAAGACTATCAGCTTTTTAATAAATAATGTAAAGTCAGGTGGGCTGTGTAGTTTTTACTGCTCTAAAGTTGACCATACTTAAAGGTTACAGTTAAAAATACAAGGCTCCTGTTCAAAGCTGTGTCATTTGATACAGTGCATTATGAGTAAGGGGACTCTTAGGAAAATGAAGGCTGCTATTTCTGTTATTCCTAAAATAACAAATCAACATGAGAAAGGGACTGTGTATGAGGACTATTGTCAGTTAAGAACCAGTAAGGAGTCAAGAAGCCAGCTCAAAAACAGTTTGAAATATTGTTCACAGTCTTGGGGTGTGTAAGATCTTAATGGGCCTTTTGGGGATTAGCAGAAATAAAAAGAACTTGAGAAGTAATCCATGTTTCAGTCCTCTGTGGTGGCCAGCTTGTTCCAAACCTTACTGTGGTGTAGTTGAATCTACAGACTCAACTGTGTGTGCACAGTCAGAGACTCATCACCATCTCACCTCTTGCCCATTGCTCATTCTATTTGTTATTTAATTTAGATTTGACTCAGTTTCCCACATAGCAGTGAAAGCTTGTCCCCTTCAGCTCTCAGGAATCCAGGGAGTGACCTGGCATGTGCTGCTCGGATTGGCACAGTGACATTTGTGAATGGAAAACAAATATTTCTTGAGGGGTTCCCCACATCCCTCATCTAATTTACATGCTATCTGTAGGCATACAGCTAAACGTTGCCATCACAACAGAGATTTCTTTCTTGCAGGGATGGCAATATTCTCAACAGAAAATTCAAACAAGTAAGTAAAAAAGCAGTTTTCTGTTACAATGAGGATAGTGCAGTAGGGATTTTATGCATAATTCCCTTTGGGCAATGTTATTTCTTGTAATTATCTTCTAGAGATATTTTTCTTTTCATTTTAGGTATGTGGTGCATTCATACAACTTCTTTCTCTTTCCCTCAACACTGGGAATAAGGGATGTTGAATTCACCCTCTCTGCATCTAGTATTCAGTTCCTGTCTCATTATGGCTTTGACTACAACAAGGTACGTAATCTGCCAGAAATGCAGAACAGAGGAAATCTGTGCAACTGCAGAAGAAATCAGATTTAGTATCCCTAAACGTTAGGTTTTGGGGGTAAATAGCATCTTCCTAAGGTATGGATGTATCATGCAGTTTGTTATCAACAGGCATAGTGAGTACTGTTTTTTCTGAACAAGTGTAAAGGCAATAACCACATCCTCAGCAGCCTCAGACAGGCAGACTTCCTCAAAAATCCCCAAAAACCTAACTCTGGTGAGCCAAGGATTCGCTAAACATACCCAGGTGGTGGTCTTTACTGTCCATGAAAGTACAGAAGTATCAGTTTACCAGCATCCTATATATTGCCACATTTCCCATAAAATTCAGACTCTCTCATCCTGTAAGAGTACTGTTTTGCAATTCGGGGCAGGAAGCATCTGACTTCTTGACTCTTGGAAGCATCTTACTAAAGGAAAGGTAAAAGAAGAGTAAAACAATTGACTACAGTTGACAAATACCCTTTTCTTTCCTCCATACCTGTTGGATTGCCTACAGTTTGTCCTGACTAACCTGCTAATTCTCTAATGTGCTGTGAGAAAATCCAGGGGAATGTAACCAACCTGGCATTTTCTCTCTTCTCAGTTCCTGAAAGATGGAATCCCATACATGAATGAGGTACAGGAGAAGATCCTTATGCAGCACCTCTTAGCAGGTACCTGGAAAGTCTGCAGGTGAGCACTTCTCAGAGAGATGTCTCCTCAGTTCTGTGTTCATGGCTCAGCTTCACTCAGATCACATTTTGTAGAAATACTGAAACCTGCTGGTCTGAACATCTTGCTGCCAGCTGTTCCAGCATGCTGTGGTGTCTGAAGGAAGATTGAGATCACAGGATATTATGTGGAGAATTTGGTGCATGTTGGGAAATGAAGCTTTTGCATTCCTACAGCAAGGCACAAAGCTTCACCTGTAAAGAGCATTTCTCACACTGCGTCTTTCCCCTCATGCAACACTAGTAATGCAGACAAGGAGGTCCTGAAGAAAGCTATTGATGAAGTAACCTCTTGGATAGCTGCAGCAAAAGAAGAGGATACTATGATTCTGCAGGATCTGAATGGTATGAAACAGTGCTTCTCTTAGACACCTGTGGGCTCTGAGTGATTTCAACATTTCTTGTGAACCTCTGGGGCTATAACAGTCCTTTCTTCTGTTAAATTGCTCTATTGAGAGGGAAAGCACCAGTGCCCATCCTGCCTTTACAACTCTTTACCTCAGTTTATACTTCAGTGCCCGTCAGGAGTTCATCTCCAGGCTCTGCTTTTCTGCTCTGTTGGGCTGATGGGTCTTTCTGAAGCAGATGTGTGGATGCTTGGAGCATGCTTTGTGGTAATTGACTTCCACTTAACGCTTCTTCTGACAAGCAACTGGAGAATTTGTAGTTCCTCTGAATCAGGATAACATTTTAAATGTTAAATCCTGGGTGATCTGGGTTTTTGTCGATTTTCTTCCTCTCCTTTCAGAGTTTAGTCCCTCTCATGTGGAGCAACAGAGAGCCCCATGGAGACACATACATGCCAGCAGGAATAAACAGGCCACTAACCCCCTGTGTTAGGTTTCGGTTTTGGGAGCACTATAGCAGAGCTGAGGAACTTCTGCGCTGGCTTGAATAGCAGGGAATTTTTGCAGGGAAGGATTTATAGTTTACTCACTGAACCCAAAACTTAATCTTATAGGTCAGGGAATAAAATATAGGAAAGGTTAGGAAAAACAGAGTATTCGAGGCTTTGTTGACTTTTTATGCACAGTAGGAGGGGTGGAGACTGTGCTGTGCTTTTTATCTGCTTTGTCACCTAGATATGATGTGGATATTTTAATAGAGTCTGGCACTGGTGAGCGCCTGTGATAAGAAAGACATTTATTTAAGTAAGCAAGAATTCAGGACTCTGTTAGTTCCTTATCAGCTGGGGGGGAAATACATTGGTACCCTTTGTATGCTTGGCTTCTGGGCCTGTTGCCCTGAAACTATCCAAAACAGCATCTTTTTCAGAGTAGTAGCCTTCCTCCCTCCTCTCAGTTAGTCTTTTCCTCTGTGTCCTTAAAAAGCTCATTTGCCTGAAATTTTCACAGTGATTTTTAGGGGTTTTTTGTATTTTGTTTATTTCTGTGGGTTTGTGGTTGCTGTTTTGAGGGCTTCCTTGTGTTTATCTATATTTTTTATTTGTTTTGTTTTCGTTCTGTCATTGTGTATGGTAATCTACCAGGATCATATGTTGAGGAATATTTTCTGTACATTGAAGGAGAAACATCTGGTCAGTCTGTATCTGGAAGAATATGCTTTCCTTAATAGGCTTGTCTGCACCTCTGAAGCTTTTACTGCCTTTTTTTAATGATTTTTTTTTGTGTCATAGGCTATCATATGCTTGAAGTTCAGCTGGTTCTGAGGCAGGCTCTTGAAAATGTTTGGACAGAGCCTCTTGGAGACAAGAAGGTAACATGGAAATGTGGACCTTTTGAAAAGAGGATTTTGCTTTAGACAGATAGGACTGGCATTCTTGCAGGGACTCTGAAATGTTGTTTGTACTTTTAGTGATAGTATCAGGGAGGAGAAGACAATGACAAGGGAAATGTTGATTGTGGATCCTAAGAAAAGGGATACAGAAAACTGAGCAACTCTTGTTTCTGTTTGTCCTGTAGCCCCAAAATCACTTTAAATGGAAGTGCTTATCCTTTGAGCACTTTTGGATTCACCCTCTCTGTGTCTACAGAGTTTATTGTCCCTCCTTCAATAGAGTGGACAGTTCACAAGAGTGTACAGTTTTAGCCTTTTTTGTGGTTTTCTTTTGTTGACTTCTGCCATGAAGTTGCTTTGGAGACTTAAAATCTGTGATCTGCTGTGTTGTAATTCACTACTGGAATTTTACATTTGGTGCAATATTTTCTGTATTAAAACTATGAGTATGATACCAGTCAGTTTCTTAGAATTAGCTTACATACTTTTTTTTTTTGCATTAGTCCTACTTTGATCTGATAGCCCATGTCCTCGGAAAGTTAGATTTACTCAGGCATCTCATCTGAAGCACAGCCTTTGGGGACTCAGCTTGTATGATTGCTGTCTGTTTCTGGGTTTTGGTAGCATGAACTTACCAATTGGTATCAAGTTAAATTGAATTAGGTTAATTAATGAAGTGCTTAAAAAACCTCTTTGGTGGGAATCATCCTCTTAAGTACAGAGGCCCAATTAAGACTCACTTTGAGCAGGCCTGTTTAGTTACTGGAGCACTGATCTCCATATGGAAGTGAGACAGTCCCAAGGTGCCAGGGGATGCAGTTTTTCTGTCCTTCAGTGCCTTGAAGCTGAGCTTGACCTCAGCATTACTGAACCTCAGTAAGAAATGGGAGGCTGAGATACTCAGTGACTGTTCTTCGCAGGTAATGGTGAAAAAAGTGAGTCCAGAGCGTCGTCAGCTTCTGGAGAACTCTTCTTTTGACCACTGTCAGAAAAAGCTCATTCTCCTGTCTGCCCGGGGCTTTACCAACCTCTTCCAGATACTTGTTAAAGCCAAGAAGGTAAAATGCCTTAACCCTATTCTCACTTTTCATCTTTTTTTAATTTTGCTGTGTTAAATTCAATAGTAAAAATCCTGGTGTTACAGTTTGAGTTGCCATCTAATAAAGCTGAGCAGATTCTTGCCTTTTGGGGAAGATGTGCTTTCCAGCATGTGACAGACCATTTTATTGGGCCATGTGGACCATTGGTCTGACTTTGTGTAGAAATTCTTGCATTCTGTATGCAGCTTATCAAATGGATTTCAGCTTTAGAGGACTGTGGGTGATGTGCAGCAAAGACCGTCTCCACTCTTGTGAGTGAGCATGTAAATCTAATGGCTGGAACTGAACCAGTCTACTTAAGAGTCTACTTAGCTCTTCAGGTCCACTGGAAATAGAATGCTGCTGAGACAATACCTTCTCACAGAGACTTCAAGTCTGAATTCCTGCAGGCAGTAGTCCTCCTGTGAGCCTTGCAGCCTGAATGACTCCTGTGTAAGCATGTGTGGATGTTGTCTGCTGAAGGAAAGGATTACAGCTGTTGAGTGTGCCTGTGTTGTTTATCTCTGAGCTGTCTTCAGAAATGTGTTCCAATGGGCTGTTATGTTTCTATTCTTCCCGTAGCCCCTGGTGGGACACAACATGCTTATGGACCTTATGCATCTTCACGACAAGTTCTACAGGCCCCTCCCAGGTACTTCTGTGTGTAGGTGCTGTCCCAGGCTGCTGCCTTTGCACTGGGGATGGAACAGCACATTGGGGGTGGAACATTTGCCACAACAGACAGGGCTTAGCAAGCAGCATGGCTGGCTGCCTCTTTCAAGTTCTAACTGCTGGAGAGGGCATAGTTGCCTGCTGGCACTTCTCTTTCCTATTACTTTGCGATTCCATTGGATTTTCTCCAGTTTCCTGATGCCTTTCTCCACATGTTGTTTGCTTTCAGAAAGCTATGAGGAGTTTAAAAGGAACATTCACACCTTGTTTCCTGTCATCATAGACACCAAGACCGTAACAAAATCTGTGCAGAAGGTGAGATGCACAGGTTTTTTTGTTTGAGGTTGAAACTTGTGTTTCACCCAAGGGAGAGGATATCTTTCCTCAGCGCCCTGTGACAGTAACAGAACTGCAACCAGTTCTCAGTAGACCTTGGGAAGTTCTAATTTTAGATCTTACTTAACAAATTGGCAATGCAAGTAATTGAATTCACCATAAGGTCTGTCTGTTGGTTTTCTAATACATTCTTCTTTTATAGAAGTGTCTGTTTCCTCGAGTATCCAGTCTTTTGGAGGTATATGCAGTTTTGTGTAGGTAAGTGGTGGCCAATGGAGCTTTCAACAATCCCTGTGTCTTCTGTGGAGAGATATTTCAGTCAGCCATTTCCCATGTTCATACTTTCCCTCCTCTCAAATGTTTTTCAGTTGGATCCTTGTCTTCCTAAATTTAAGAGCAAAGGATTTGCACAACTTTCTTTTAAAGGAATTGTGCAGTGAATTATTCGCAGTCACTTCTTGCATTGAATCACCATTATTTTATTGGTCACAAATTTGGTTTGTGTACAACTGTACACACAACTTGAGAACTATTTTGCTTATGTCATATTCTGAAATGAGTAAGATTCAGTTCTTGGTGAAAATACATCCTAATTTCAAATGCCTGTCCTAAGAGAGGTCTGCACTGAGCCCAAAGCAGTAACTAAAGACAATGTTCAAATGGAGCATATGAGTAGATGTTGTATCTCATGAGCTTAGTCATGATGTGATAGGAGACTTATTTCACACTTCTTTTGTGAATTAAATTTTTCCATGTCAATTTTGCTAAGGAAAGGAAAATTTTGCCTGTTTCCCAGTGCCTTCTAATCCCAAGAAGGAGATGAAAAATTTATATGTTTTTAAAATCAGTACTGGCATTCTGAGGGCTTTTTTATTAGCAATTTCAGACTGCATATTCTGCTTGATTGTTCTTTCTTTTATTTCAGTCATTCCAGGGGTAACTGTTTATCCTCCAAGGTTCCCCATTCAAATAGAACCATCTAGTCAACCTCTTCAACCTCTTTCCCTGCAGTTTTGGTTCTGCTCTCTTTTTTTTTTGTATGCAATTAGAACAGATTTGCTGCTTACAAGTTTTGAGTGAGGAAGGAGACTAAGGAAGTATTTAGGAGTTAGTTTTCAGGAAGAAAACTGGTAGATATTACTCAAGTAAGTATTTTGGCCTTTTCCTAGAGGCCTAACAAAGTTAATTTTAAAGTCTCCAGTACCTTTTTCTGAAATAATCGGTCACTAGACAACAGTAACTTTTCTCTAACATACTAAGGAGAGACAAAAATCTCACACATCCACTTGCCTTCAGCAGCAACCTAAATCCCAAAGGTCCACCGTACCCTGTTATAGCTCTTGCAAGTGGCTGCTCAAGATACGGTATGTTCTTAAGCAAATCTTCACAGTCAGATCAAAACAGGTTTGTTGTACTCAATGGGTGACCACATGTAAACCATGAGGGAATGCTTGGGTGGGTCTCCTAAATTTGCCTAGAATTGCTAATATACATCTCTGTCCAGACCCAAAGCCTGGGCTCCCAAGAAGTGTGTTCTGTATGTCCCTGGTAGCTGCTGCGAGTAGTGAAGGGCAGGTTTCCCTTATGCTGCTGGTACAGACACTGTTTACACTATGTTGAGCAGAACTGAACCTGACTTGGGCTGTGAAGAGTCAGGAGCCCTTTGAAGGGGCAAGGGGAGGTGGGAAACAGCTGTCTTAGAAGGGAAAGTAGAAGGAGCTTAATGGCAAAGTAGCAGGAGCTTGGTGGCTGGTGTGCAGGGTTAGTGATGCCTGTGCAGGAGGTTATGTCCAGGACATGGTGTGATACTGGCTGTGAGGCAGATGTTTTCTGGCTTCTGGCAGCATCATGTCCTGCAGCATATGGCCTCCTGTGTTTTGAAATGGTCCTCATGCCATCAATAACATAGATAACACAGTTTGGTTTAGACTTCCATGAAAGTTAAATTTTTTTAATGTGCATCTTGCTAAGCTTTTCAGACATTAATGTTACTGCTGCTTCTTTTTTGGTGTTGTTTTAAAACACATGTTAGAAGCACAGACTTTTTACTGAATGTAAAGTTTTCAGGGTGAGGAAGGAAACAGAGCTGCGGGGAATAGTGGATCTTATGAATTAGGATTCTGCAGTGTAGTAGTTTTCACAGCAAGCTACATGTGTTTACTTCTTGATTTTGTTGGACACTTACAGCTGAGAAGAAATGTCCTCATGAGGCAGGCTATGATGCATTTCTCTGTGGTTCAGGTAAAATGCTTCTTAAGAACTCCTCAGATATTGTGTTGGGATTTGGCAATATTTTGCTTCTCTCTAGATCTATTTGATGCTAAGAAAAATTTGTTTATATATAGTCTGTTGCTCTTAGTAACTTAGCTGCACTTCAATGCATTTTTGCTTTCTATGTATTTAGCTGTGTTTCTCTAGCTTTCTTCTAATGCCACCTCATTATTCCTTTCTCTAGTTCTTCTGATGTCAGCTCATTTGCTACTGTGCAGATCCACAGAGTGAGTAATGCTTAAATGTTGACTGAAAATTGCATTACATGGGATGTTTTCCTATGGAAAACACTCTTCCATTTGCTCTGGCTGACTTTGTTTCGCAGGCTGGCCTTCCTTTTGGACAAAAGAAAGTGTTATTGGAAATGTCATGTTCTAATTAGATTTTTATTTTATAAATCTGAAAGTAGTAGTTTTATGTCAAAGCTGACATTTTAAAAATTAAATCGGGGCCATGTGATGGCTCAGGGTTTGGGAAATGACATTGTGACTTCTTTATTCTTGAACATGCTCTCTCAAGTTCAGTTCACTTGGGTAAGGGTCAAATAATTTTCCATTAGTTTCCATTTTTGAAATCTCTGTGAATCAGTGCCTTCAATTAAGTTCCCTTTTCTTGCAGCTTTTTGACTTCTGTAGGAAGATACTAAGATCTGAAATATCTGTTCTGTCACTAGTTGAAGAGTTTGACACTGTAGCAGTGCAGCACTGGAGAAACAAAACTTCGTTCTCTTTTGTTTTCTGATTTAGTGATGCAGTGGAGGCTGATCCTTCTTTCTCACAGTATCTCACCGTGTTAGCTGAGCACGTGAACAAAGTGAATTTCATCCGAGGTGGTGTTTCAAGCATTGTGCGTATGAATTGCAGGTCTGTGACCTGTTTGTGGGGTGCATAGGTCAGTAGCCTACTTGATAGCTTCCTTCGAGGAGAGGAATCCACTGGTGCTGGGGCCCACCTTGGCAGAAATTATCATCATAAAAGTGATGCAGTGGACCTTTTAAAATGGCCAGTGAGTTGAATTTCTGCTTTGCAAAATTTATTCATGCTGTTTTTCTGTAAGATGGCATTAGCCAGTTTACATTGCTGTTTCTCAGGTAGTATCTTCATGGTAGTTGTGACTGTTTGCTTTTATGACAATATTTGGATGAATCTTGGGGCAAAAAAAACCAAATTTACACCACCAGCAGTTTATACAATCTGTCGTTTATTTGTCATGTTCTGCTTATTTTCTGATTGTATTTATAGTGCCTCTATAGTATTTCCAATTCAGATATGTCTCAATATTGTACATGTTACAGAATTTTTCTGGGGAAGATGTTCCTTGCCGTCATCCCCCTGCCTTGGTTGTTCATGTCCGAGGCTGGCCAGGGCTGACCGAGAGACAGATTTACCAAGAGTTTAAAGCTCACTGTCGCTTTGATGTCAGACAGCTCTCGAAGAACCAGTTCATTCTGCTCTCCAATAAATACAAGCAGTAAGTGATCAGAAAATCTTAGTTTTCAGTCCTTTCTTCCTCTGCTCCAGGCCTTTGTCCCACCCTCTCTCTGCTGTGACAGCTCTTGAATAGAAATTCCTGCCCTGAGCTGTAGGGTGCTGTAAGCAGCCTGCGGGCTGAGCTCAAGCCATGCTTTCATTGCAGCGTCAGGCTCGTCCTGCGGGATTACAGGCACCACCCTCACCTGCAGGTCTCCGTCTATCGCCACTGGAGGCACTCGCCGAGCGTGAACTGCCTGCTGCAGTGAGTTGCAGGAGCACGGGAATGGGGCAGGGGGAAGCATTCCTTTCAGGTCCGAGGCCCTGGCACAGCATCAGCCTGCCATGTGTTTGCAGTGTCCTCCTGCCAGCCCCTTGGAGGAACAGGGAACTCGGAAGCAGGTTTGCTTGCCTACTGCTGAGTGGCTGCTCCTGAGCTTTCAGCCCTGGCTGACTGGACTTTAATCTCACACATGGTTAACCCAGGAATGTTACCCTGTGGATAGCACAAAACTATGTCTGTGCTGTCACAGCAGAGAGGTGGTAATCTCATGAGCTGTAGCACCAGCTGTGTTAAGCTTGATGAGACGGAGGGAGAATCTCAGGTGTGGGATGGATGTGGGGTTTTTTTTCTGCAGCTGAGTTGAAAGCTTGGTAGTGGGAGAGAATTCCAGATTCAAAGTGCACCCTTCTTGTGAGGTGGTGAGAGTGATGCTCATGAAGGGCGAATTTCTGCCTTGACATGGTTTGGAAAAGAATCTGAGGGCTTAATAAACACAAAATTAAGCTGTAAATATAAGTAGCCTAACAGCATTTTATTATTCTTGTCTCTTAGAATCTCTGGTGTTGTGGCACTGTGGTCTCTGTTGGCCTTTGCTTTTGGAGGAGCTCGTAGCTATTGACTCTAAAGGACTACTGTAGAGATGAGACGTGAGGAACACTGATCTTAATCCTTGTGTTTGTCTGTTTGTTTTGTTCTGTTCAATAAAATATGAGAAAAAAATGAACAAAAAACCCTCCAAAACTATGATTACTGTTTGAATTCTTTTCTTGGAAATGTGTTTTTTAAAGGGGGTGTTGGTTTGCAATTGGTGATATTATGTAATCTGCTCAAAGCATCCTCTCCTCCTGAAGGTGGAGAGGATTGTTTCAATGCCTAACTTTGGTCCTGTGTAGGTTCTTCACAGCTATTCAGACCCTCAGTTCCCAGTGGCAGTGCTTGATGCATAAAAAACATTTCTGATAAAGATCAAGAAGTTATGAAAGATGCTGTTTTTAGTTTCAGTTGTAAAGCAAGGGAAATGTCACTTTACCAAATGAAAATGGGCAGAGTTGGTGGTGAAACCACTCTTGGGGCTCATGACAGATTCTGGGGAATAGTAAATAATTTGCAGTGCTGTCAGTGCAGTATCATGCACTGGTATTTCCAGTGGTAGTGTAGCTTGAGGTTTGACAGAGATAAGTGGAATTTATCAGGTTCCAGTTTGTGGAGTGTAGAGAGGTCAGGTGAGTCAGCACACATTTCTGTTTGTTTCTAGTGCACAGCATGTGAGCAGTCCTTTATCCAAAGCAGCATGAGGCATGCGTTATGGATCAGTTTCTCTTGATACAGCAGGAGTATTTGTCAATGCAGGGAATTTGGTCTTCAGAGATTTTTCTTATTAAACTCCTTCTCTTCTTAAAAATAACTTGTTGATCCAGGGTTTCCATATAATGGTTCCTAGATGTCATTAGTCAGACTTAATTGATGGGGCCCATGCTTACCTAAAAGGCAGAATGTGCCTTTAATTGACTGTAAGGTGGGAGTTGCTGCGGGGGACCTTAAGGCATCAGCACAGCACTGCAGTGTGCTTGAGGATCATGTGCTCTCTGCTGCTGAGGGCCTGCTGCTCTGGAGGGGAGAAGGGCAGCACATCTTCCCATGTGGTTCTCAACTTCCGCACAGCTTGTGGTTTACAGCTCTTGTTTCATAAACAAGCTCCTACAAGACAAAGTTAACTGACTTCTTGATGACCTTTTTATAACCCTTCAGTATGGGGTTCTCTGTCACAGTGCTCCTTCAAGTACCAGTGTGTCTCCTTGCTTATTCTGTAATGTTAGTTTGCCTTCTAGCATCATTAGACACCCCCCTTGTGTCAAGGAGAGCACAGGCTCTTTGTGTTGTCCAGGTTTAGGAAGATGTTCTCTGGGTGTTATATACAGTAGCATGTGTTTTACATAAAAACACATTTCTTGGCTAATGATCTGGAAAACATTATGCTCTTGTTCTCTGGGGTCTGGATTCAGCTAGGTATTTAAATGTGGGGAGACAAAGCCTCACTTGCATCTAATCTTTACAGTCTGAGGATCATGAAGGTACAGGTGCTGTTATCTGTGAGAAGCCCAGCAGTTTTCAAGGGAGCATGCACTTTGAAGGAACAAAGAAATTGTTCTGTCTTTAAATTTTGTTCCTCCCATTTTCTTCTCAGAGTGGCATGCAGACAGATGACTCAGTTCCCTGCAGTGCTGCTCTCTCTCAGTTCACCCTCTATAGAAGCACACTTCCCTGTGAACAAAAGTAGAGATCCTCTCACCCTTTTTGGAGAAATAGTCTGTGGGTTTTCCATTTCCAAGAGACAGACACACCTCCTGTTGCAACATGCTGTAGTGAATCAAGAGACCTGATTTTCCTGCTTTAGAGCTGGGAGAAGTAAGTGACAATTGATGTAGAACAACTAGATATTCCTAGTATAAATCAGTTAAGTTTACTTGCAGGGTAAAAACATGAAGAGATCAGAGTGAGTTGAATATGTTCTGATCTTCCAAGGAAAGACTTAACAGAAACAAGTTGCGTTTTCTGATAATCAAGGGTCACTCACTGCTCAGAGCCTCTTAAATTGCTCATTGAGATGCACTGGCAATCAGTTCCTATGAAATATGTTAGCTGCGGGCTAGACAAATCAGAGCAGAGACATTTTGGCCCTGGGAACAGAACTGCAAGTTTTCCTGAGCAGCTGTTGATCAAGACACAATCTTCCTGAATATGTCAGTCTGGCTATTCCAACCTCAGCTATTGCTTTTGCTCCAGACTACAGTATTCTTACTAATTGGACTTGAAAGTATCCAAAGTATTTCAGGTTATGCCTTTTCCTGCCTGTCTTCTGCAAGGAGTAGGAGACAGTTTGCATTCTTGTGAGGCCAATTCATGGTGGTGCAACCTGACTTTCTAACTCTGCCCCTGAAGAGATGCATGTCAGAGCTTCTGAGTTGTTCTGAGGGCTGGCAGTTCAGAAAATCACACCTGTCTCCCTTAGACAGTGGTAAAACCACAGCAGTCTCTAGTAGCACTTACAGCACACCTACCTCTTAGAGAAATTTGTGAGAAATTTGTGCTTGAAAGGATAATTCCAACCCTCCATGAAAAAAACATTACAATTCAAGTTGTGAAGGTGTACGCTAAAAATACAGCCCTGCAAATGGAACACGGCAGATCAGAATGTATTTATTTACAAGAGCAATTTGCTTTTTGATACACTTTTTTTAATGTGTTCAAGATTAAATATGTGAGTTTTGGTATAACATCTCTACTCCAATGAGAAGGCATGGAAAAGGCAGAACTATCTCTAAATATTCCTTTGCTCTTACTGCTTCTTGTGGCATCAGTGGTAATAGGCCAGATTCCTGCTAGCACTGGAGGACAGGAGAGCAGGATTTACCTCTGAAAATATACTTTTTTCAAATAGAAGAAAATTTTGTATAGTTCTATGTTTTCAAATGGTATGGATCAACAGTTCATCACAACATGCCTTCATTCAAAAGCCATAGCAGAGGACCTCGGAATGGCAAAGTTGTCTTGCTGGATGAATGGAGTGCACCAGCCTGGTGCCAAGTGCCAGCGGTGTTCAGCCCCTTGGTGGGAGGTTCCCTCACAAGCCAGAACGGTTTTGGCTGTGTTGCAGTACCACAGGTGGGTCAGAACTTTATGTGCTGATGAAGTGACTGACAGAGTTTCCATATGCCTTAGACATGGGAAAACCCTGCTGTGCAACTGCTCTGTTAACACATTTTTGTGGTGTTCTTTTATATGCAGCAGCAAATCTGACTTTTATTTTCTGGTTTTTATCTCCCTTTTTCCCATGGCTGAGTGAAGGGGCACTGCATGAAATGCCATGGGTGTATTTCTTTCAACAACCCTTATGCTTAAGGAAGAGGGGGGTGATTGTAGCCAGTCTGACACAAGGGACCCTTGGAAAGGGAATGTTGCACCAGTGCAGTGCCATCTGAAACATGTCTCTGTAGAAACCATACAGAGCAGCGATGCTGGGGAGAGCCCAGATCTCGGATCCCTTGGTTTGCTCGAGGTGTGGTGTGGCTGACACCTGTACTGGCTGTGCTGCAGAGCTGTCACTACACATCCTGAGGAGTGCTGGTGGAGAGAGACCCACATAAATGTGTGTCAGTGCTGGGACTGACAGGGAGGGAAGCAGGACCTGTGCTCCCAGAGAAAGGTGGAGCTCATGGCACAGAAGGTGACAAAGGATTGCTGTGGTGCACGGACTGGAAGGAGAACGTATGTGGGCAGAAGCCATGAAAAAATTTTTTTCCAGAGGCCCCCAAGGAGCTGGGAGCTTGTTGCAAGGCAGGAGGCCCTGAAAGTGAAGAAGTTGTAGTAGTTAGGATGCCCGGAGGATGAGGGAGAGTTTATGCCCAATGTCTCACTTCATGCTTTCTCTTGCTGCAGAAACTGCCTTGTTCAAGCTTGTGGTTTTAACTAGTTTTAACAAAACTAGTGTTTCAGTATTATGGGAGTGCCTTTGGGCTTCCCTTCTGAGAAGGATCTTGGCACAGTCCCATCTCTGAGGGGTACCTGGGCTGGGGTTGCTCCCTTTGAAGCACAGATATGGTATGCAGAAACACTCCTACCTGACGTTCAGACCCTTGCCCTGCAGCTTGGGCAGGGGAATGAGACTCATATCCTCAGAGAAAGTGTATTCAAATCACATCTGCACCCTAATAAGCAGGTGAGTAGTTGAATCCTCTTGGACTTTCTCCCCAGCCAAATGAGCATGTAAACAACATAGACAGATGTTTCACCAAAGGTAAGATGAAGATGGGACTCCTGCACCACTTCCTCCCCATGCAGGACAGCTAAGGACACCCTCCAGACACAGGAGTAATCAGCACTCATTCTGTTAATCCATCAACCTTTGGCAACCAAGCTTTAAAAGAAAATGGCAACAGCAAGTGTGTTGGCAAAGAGCATCATCTCAGTGATGTAAGTAAGTTAGGCTGGCTTTTAAAATCCCTGTGTGATGGAAATCTGTGAAAGGTAATAGCTGCTATGCAGAGGAAACACATGGTGCCCTGGGAGAAACACATCCAGTTAAAAAAGAGTGCTATTTAGAACTTTAAGACAGCTTATTAAACATCTTCCAGGTGCACACAAAAATTAAGGAAATCCTAAAGTACTTCGACGTTTGGACCTGGTCCACCCACGAACACTCCTGGAGTTTACCTGGTTTTATAAGCAGTGGAAGAGTAATCTGCAATCCTCATTTTGAAATTTGAAGTAATACAAACTATTTTACTTGCCCCATAAAACTTGGTACTTGTGTTTGGACAGATCCATCACATGTTCTGACCTTGCTTGAAAAGGTGCTGCTAGAAATTCCTGCTTTGCCTCCAGCTTTTGGTTAACAAAGCTACAGCTGTCTTAATTTCTCATGATTTAACAAGATGCTTGCTTACAAGTGCAGCCAGCCTAACCAAAACAGGCAGTCATTTGCTCACTCTGGAACTCATCTGTCCTGTGCATGAAACATATACAACTGACTTTGCCATTCCTACATAAATGTGAGGATTTGCAAACCCACAGGCTCCCACAGCTGCCTGCAGTGCTTAAAATTTGTCCCCTCCCCTGGGATGCAGGACAGAAGCAGCTTGATGTAGTTGTTCCACAGGGCCACTGGGTCATGGGAAGCAGTGCCACAGGAGACACGCTGGGCTCCTGGGCCTCCCTTGGGGTTCTGTAGCCTCCAGAAACTGAGCAGTCTCTAGGGGTTGGACTGGGTCTGGCTGCTCAGTGAGGGATGTCTGGGGCTCTCTGCAGTCAGAGTCACCCTTGTGAGGGGGAATGCTCTTGCTCCATGGCTTGCAATGATGAATGTCCTAAATGTGCCACAACTTTACACAAGAGCAGTGCATGATGATGGGGGAACAGAACTGCAACCAGAGCTCTTCCCCATTCCACAGGCACCTGGCACCATCTTTAGACTCCCAAGGACTTGTACAGTCTGGCTGGCACCTCTGATTCTACATCTGCTCCCTCCTGAACTTACCCTCCTTTATCTGCATGCTTTCAGTAGTGTCACTGCTGAAGGAGGCACCTGGAGGAGCAAACAGTGCCTGTCAGTAGCCGCCGGCTCATGGTGGGCTCAAATTCAGCAGGAGGCAGAGCTGTGGCTTCACAAAGCACCGCCCCATTTCCTTGCTGTCAGCAGTTCTCAAGGAAGATGTGCTTGCCTGTCGGCTGTTTCTGTGAGTGAGTATTTGTGCTAGAGCAGTGGCTGTGAGCTCCTGGCACATGTCAGGATTAGGTGGTAGGACAAGAGGATCTGGTGAGAGCACGGTACTGATAACATGCAGACTATGGGTTCAGTCTCTATCTGGGGTATTTGCTTGAGAGTGGGACTCAATGATCCTTGTAGGTCCCTTCCAACTTAGAATATTCTATGAATCTGTAAGCCCTGGTCCCCCTTTTCTTCCTGCTTTTGGCGCCCACTACATCCCTGGAGCAGCATGCAGGAGAGAGATGGACTTTGCTCCTCAGCAGGGAAGAAGGACTCAGAGAAAAAGCTGGGTTTGGAGAGAATGGGCAGGAACAGGTGACTGGGAGCTGGAGTTGATGTTGAAAGGGTTTGCTGATGATGATCTGCAGTGGGAAAATCGCCTTTAGACAGGAGATTTTGTCACTTAGCTACACAGGAGTTTCTCCTTGCTGAAGATTAGCACTTCTCTCAGGGTTTTGTACATTCACCCTCTAATTTGCCACATTCACAAATCCCACCAGAGTTGGGCAAGAGCCTGGAGCAGCTGATGTATGGACCTGGCAACCTTCAGTAAGGTCAGTGTTTCTTTCCTGCTACTCTCCTCCCACAACTCTGAAGTTTAGAAATGAACACAGCTTCCTCTGTAAGTATGGATTTCCTCTGACAAGAACATTTTTCTACTGTGGGGATGGTGCTGGCTCTGTGTTCACAGGTCTTATTGTGAGGCAGGTGTTCTGGGAAGCTGAATACAGCCGTGGGTGCCCTACCCTGCACTCAGATCGCCACAGGCACAGGAATCAGCCCAGACCCCTCTGTGCTGGAGCTGGCTTCTCTGCCCCTTTTAGTCTGCTCAGCTGGCTTGTTCAGTTGGGGCAGAGTCTGGGTGGAAATTTCCCTTGAATCACTCTGGTAGGGACCCTGTGTGATTTTAATTTTCTAGCCAGGGACAGGGTGCCTACCTGGTCAGTGGACTGAGCATTCCTTCCTCACTCCTTATTCCTGCAATACCCAAGCATCAGATTCCTGTTCTGTGGCCACCTGTGCTCCATTTTTTGAGATGCAAAATGCTATATCTTATTAAAATTTAGAAGATTTAGTGGGTTTTGGTGTTTTTCCGAGGAATCCCAAATTCACCGACAAATGGAGTCTTCACCACAAAAACTGGGACTATTTTTGAAATAAAAAAAGTGAAGTTTACTTTTTTCCCTCAAAAACTTCTTTCCCTTGCCAATGGCAAAAAATGCTTGGTTTTGTCACACTGCAAATCTGATACCACCACCTGCCACAGGTTTCACTTCCCCCTCAAATCCACTTGTGCTGAAGACTGTGACTCTTCTCGGGTAATATCATGTAGAAATTTATAGAAAAACTCATCCACCTGCAGAGTGCATCCCTTCAAGAGGGTGTAACTAAACTTATGTGTTTCTAACCCATCTTTCTGCTCTCACTTTCTGCTCTCACCTTGCTCCCCATGTCCCATCCATTAAGGCTTGCTGCAGGGCTCTCTGAATGGTTTCTCCAGTTCTCATCTTCTTTTATCCCCTGACACAGAGGGAGGCCAGGGGTTTTGAAGTGCTGGTGGTGATGCTGAATGAAGCAGAAATGTACATGAGCCTGAGTGGCAGCAGTGCAGGAAGCCTTTGTTTCACAGTGGATGTGAGTCTGACAGCACAGCAAGAATGAGGAATGTCATGGCACCGACCACCATGGCAAGCCTCATTTGGAAGCCTCTTTTAGACAGTGGTGAACAAGATCAAACTGGGGAGAACTATGAGTGGGTTAAAAATGAGGTAATTTATGACTGAGGATAATTATTGCATTGTTGCTCCTAGAGCCCTTAGCAAGCAGTTTGAGAGACCTGCATTTCCTGAAATCCACCATCCCACTGAAACCAAAGTAATGAAAGATGTTTCTGTTCTTTTCATAAAGACCCAGGAAATATAACCATGTTGGCAAATCAACGGAATTACAATGTGATTCTTCACTTGCTTAAGTATTTAACATGGAAACCAATCTGATAAAGTTGTCATTACCATCAAAGAAAAAAATCAACATCTGGATAAAGTCTTGTTTACGTAACTGAACAGTTTGTAATTTTCTAAGAGAACACAAAGTCATTGCTCAGTGATCTGTATCTCTCTGTGAAAAATGATAATTAATGCACTGTGTTAATGGATAAATATACACTAGTATATAAAGATAACTCACAGTATCATTCAATCTTTTGCCTTTTGCTCTCTAGTGTAGTTTGCTCATATTTACATAGACTTGGAAAAGTACAAAGTACCCAGCATCTTTTACCCCATTTATGGGTAAAGCAGCTTATAATGTTCAAAGTTTGGTGAGAATAGGCCCTATATTTTCCACGAGTCATGACCTTTGTTGTAATTTGCCTCCAAGGACCCAGCTGGGGGTGCAGCACTGATCTCTCCAGCTCTGGTGGGCTGATTTCAATCACTTCTCTGATTGAAAAGGGGAGAGCTTGGTTGTGTCCTGGTCATGTGCTCCCTGAGGCTGTGTCTCAAGGCAAGGAGACTCAGCCTCGATGCCTCTGTTGTGAGGAAGGGCTGAGTACTTAGCTCTGTCACTGTGACCTTCCCCAGTGTGTCCCAGGTTATCTCCTGTCAACAAACGCGAAGCACCACCTTATCAGTCTGCTTTTAGAGACCTAACAGCGAATGTGCAAGGGCATTTTTACAGTATCTAAGTAAGAATAAAACCCTACCACTGCTCTTTAAAATGAGACTATAAAAAAAGTTTGGGATGAAATATTTATTTTGGTGCATTTGATCGCTGGGTTTTGAATTAAATGGCAGAAACCCTTTTGGCTGTTTAAATACTTATTTGTGTATTCCATTTATTTAAAAAGACAGTAAAAAAATTGACTACTAGGTGGCATTGATTTAAAGCCATAAGCCAACCAGTATTATAATTAAAATTATTTCTCTTCTCTCATAAGCACAGTGGCTCAGAGGCATTTGCTAAGACTCTTGCTTTATGCTTGTGGTGCCCGCATCTTCTACTCCTGTGTCCTTCTTGCTGGGGCTGAATGTCAGCCTTGTGGCAGCCTCATGTGTTTTTTGTTACCTGTGAAGGAGGTGTATTCTTGCTATTAATGCTGTTTGAGGCTGCTCTGGTCTCCCAGGACTCGCAGGAGACAGCCACCTTCTTTCTCACATTAATTTTACTTGCAAGACCTGAAAAGTGAAACAAATGGGATGCTGAAGGCTCTACTGGTCATACAGGAATGGAAAGTCACAGACATACTTGTGAACTAGATTAAAGCCAAATAGGCAGACATTACTAGTACCGCTCCTGCACAAAAAGTGCTTGAATCCAGAATTCCCAAAGGCAGAAGAGATGCAATGGAGAATATGCTGAATTTTTTTTTTGCACTACATGGAAGTAAGATCATTAATGTGCTCAGGAAGGAATGCAGGACTAGTAGGCAGCTCTTGCTTTGCAAAGCAGAGTTTCTTTTTATTGCAATTAAAAAAAAATTAAAATCCTGTCTTTAAGATGGTTATATTATTTCCTGGAAGTATTCAGGATTTTCTGCTTGTTCTTATTCCAGACTGTCCAGAAGCCATAGTCCTCGGGCACCAGATCAGTTTCCAGCCCAGTTTGACTGTCATGCTAGAGGTGATAAAATCTTGTCAGCCAGGCCAAGTCACTCTGGTGCTTCTTGATAATGTCCAACAGAAGTAATCATATTATTTCCTAACTGGAGAAAAAAGTGTGCTTCACAGGCAGTTTTCCTCAATTTTTCAGAACAAAAAGTGCAAGTCAACATTCAAGCGTCAGAAAGTGTCAAGCAAGGATGGGTCCTGCTCCCCGTCAAGCCAAGGGATGAGCTTTGCTGGAGGTTTCAGTGGGAGCTGCTGTGGTAATTAAAACGTTTAAGATATGTGTTAAACGTAATTCTTTTTATCTTGAAAAATGCCAGCGTACTACTTTTTGCAGATGATGGATACTTGTGCATGTGAAGAATTGCAGACATCCAGTGGCAGCCAACATGCTGACGGTGAGGGCATCCCCAGCTAATCTAGCTCATGAGTTCTTTGCCAAGTGTGTTAGTGGTGTTCCAAGTCTGTAGATGAGCCATGAGGGAAGAAAGTGAAAGATAAAGCTGAGGTAGGTCACCACATGCACTCAGACAAGCTCTGGGGCTGATGTAACTGGAGGGACAGCATAATGCCTCC
This sequence comes from Anthoscopus minutus, assembly GCA_013399455.1. Classification (NCBI taxonomy): domain Eukaryota; kingdom Metazoa; phylum Chordata; class Aves; order Passeriformes; family Paridae; genus Anthoscopus; species Anthoscopus minutus. The sequence continues at coordinate 530,955 of VWYI01015630.1, forward strand.
AAAAAGGTAACATTTCTTCAATGCTCAGTGTATCTAAAGGGTTAAGGTGACAGAGAAGGTTTTCTTTTCTGCCTAAATTAGGAAAGAGAAGAAACTTCGTGGATTCTGTGTTTTGTCTGTATGTCTGTGTCCTGGAAGACTATACCAAATAAAGACTTTACATAAACAATTGGACAAAAATAAGTTTTCTCTCTGAGGTAGAAGGAACACATTGTAAGAGGGGCAGAAGACAGCTCTCTGGAGCCAGCGGGTGAGTTTGAAAAGAGCATATAGATAGAGAAGAACTTTAGTTGCTAGTGGTGTGACAGGAGAAGGGTCTGAAGCAGGTTATGATCAGACTAGTGGCTTGCTGAGTATGAAATGCAGAGAGGATGTGGCAGGGAGATACTGAAGATGCCTGCACAAGCTACACTCTCCATATTGCTTTTACTCGTGCTTTGATGGCTCTCTGCACTGAAGTTAAGGAAAAAGTCCCATACCTCTTTGCCTTAGAGTATTTTTCCTTTGCATCATTCTTCTTTGCATTTTCCCAATCTCTCAAGTCTTGTCTGGCACTTCAGGAGTTGAAAGAAAGAAAGTGAACATCTCAAGGGAGCGCTGCAGAAGTGATGAGAGAAAGAAGAAAAAAAAAGCCATAAAGAAGGAAGAGGGAAATAGAAACACCCAAATCTGTGGACATTGGAGTAATGTGGTTGACAAAGGAGGCAGAAGAGTCATTTGAGTACTGCTTATTTTGTTCCTTCTGCTTGGTCCAATTCAACACAGGGCAGCCAATGCAATGGCAGCATTGCCTTCTGATTTGAAGACAAGATGACCTGGTTCAGAGAACAGCACGGTGGCCCGGTCTCGCCCGAGTCACTCGGTCCATAGACACACTGACACCAATGTGGTGGATGGTCAAATGGTGTTTATTACCTTACCTCGTGGAACTAAATAGTCAAGGGGGCTTCGCTACATCAGAGGGGGATGGTGAGGATCAGGTATGGTTAGTGGGGAATGGAAAACTACTGGAGTTAGGAGGGGTTGCATACCATGGGGGGTGATTGCATATTACAGGTGAGGGGGGAGGGAGTCCTGCTGCTTTCCGTCACATCCCGAGATCTTCTGCGGCGCCTGCTCCTATCTACCACATGGCAGAAATACTATTTTAAGGTCTGTTTGTTGTCAAATCAGCTGTCAAACAGTCAATTCAGCAGTCCAGGCCTTTGCCTAGCCCCAGAAGGACATCTCCGGCTTCTACAGCCATCAGATTGTGCAGCTATCCAAGAGCAGAAAAGATCAGGGCAGATGCCCAAAAAAGAAATGCTTCCCCTCCTTTCCCCAAAAGTGTTTCCAAATCATCATCTGAGCTTGGCTTTGGTATATGAGAAAGAAATTATCCTTGAAGGGATGGACCACCTATTCCTGAATTTTGACTCTTGTGCAATACTTTCTATGGAAAGAAAGGCTTTGAAGTGCACAAACACGTAATTTGCCTCCTGGTGCCACATCAGCCATGTCTGAGAGCGGTAAAAGGGGTGATGTGCCTGTGATATAATGGTGTTTTTGAGATGTATGAGGAGCAAGTGAGAGTATGAGCATTGCCAGTTACAGGTCGTGCCAGTTACTGCAGTGGGGAAGTGCTCTTGGCTGTGAATTAGGGCAGAGGCTGTATCTCCTCTTTCATTCACATAAAGCCTGTTCTTGGAAGCCAGGAGGGATAATTAGGTTTAATCAATCACGTTTCCCACCAGGGAAGTCTGTTTCACCACTGACACAAGGAGATGAATGCTTGAAAAGCCTGGCCTTGTTTTGTCTGGCACAATGTTCCTTCAGGAATCACACACCTACAGTTTAATGATCATGCCGAGAAAGATTTACTTTTGCAATTATGGAACAGGCACCACCCCTCAGCTATTTCTTCCCAGCTGATGAAAATGTGAACACTGAAGGATTTAAGCCTTAATTGAATAAAGTGCTTGAACACAAGCTAGAATTCAGGTGGCATTTAAGACACATTCTCATGCCATCATGACTTGAGCTTGCCCTTCAGAAGAGTTTGTGGTTTACATACCATACAAAACTTTTGTATTCAGAGCCTGCACCCTGATCCCATCCTGAGGTGCAGATAGCAGCTTGCTTAAGTAGCTTAGAGGATGCAAGAAACCCCTGGGATCAGGAAGCAGCTGGGGCTCATTGCCTGGTTTTGGGCCTACATATTCTGCACTATAGTTTAACTCTGCAAAAACAGAAGTTAGTAGATGCCCACTGAGACTGTCAGAGGTGATAGGAACAAAAAATGCCCCACATTTACAGATTCTGGCCAGCATCTACTCATATTGCCTCCTCTGTCCTGGCAGAGTCATCAAACCAACAGCCATGGTGCAAGAGACACAGACTCCAGTGACTCATCTGCCATGTGAGGGATGGCAGATGAGTGGCCCCACTGCCACGACATCCACCTGTGGTGCTGCATAGGGCTCTGCTTCAGTACTCTGTCACTGGAGTTACCTTCCAGCTCTGAATGCTGGCAATCCACCTCTGTGCAGTGTCAAAAGACAGCTCTGATTTTGGTCTTCAGCCATCACAATGTCTCTGAAAATTTCCAGTGAAAAAGAGAGATACAGATCATCAGGTTATTTTACAAATTTCTTAATCTACATTAAATTTACAAACTTTTTAATCTTAATCTACATTTTTTTCTTCTGACTCATACGGCTTCTACACAACCAGCTGTGTCATTCTAGTCTCGCTGATTCTTCCTTCCCCCATCTCTGATCCTCAAAAAAATACCTCAACACCAGAAACCAAACCTTCCTTCACCTGGGAGAGTACTAAGTTTAATTTTGGCAAGATATGTGTATAAATGTTATGCATATTATATGCTATACAGTCTCGGCCTGATGAGGAGGAGCTGTACAGCTCTGTGACTGACACCTCTCTATCTCCTTCCATCCATCCATAGTTGGAGGATGACTAGGAAATAGGTTTGCTGAGAATATGTTTCAGATTAGAGTCTGATCTCTTTGTACCACAGCAGAACAATCCACATAACAATGTAGTTGCAGAAAACTTATTAAGTGTATTTAAGTGTGCCCTGAGTCATGCTTGTAAACTCTGCTCCTCCACCTCACTGAAAATGTGGATTCATCAGGAGGAATGTGGGTGCATGTAAACTACAACAAGGTATTAAAAGATTAAGCCAGGATCAGAGAGAGAGAAAAATAAGATAATGAGAAAGAGAAACAGGATAGATACAGAGCCACCAGTCTTCAGTCTTTTGCTCATAGGTGCCTTGTGAGCAGCCAAAGTGCTTTGTGGCCAGGGCTTCATCCCATGGGACTGTGTTGGTCTGGGGGCTGGTGGAAACCTCAACATTTCTGCTATGCACAGCCATCTCAGATCCACTCCATCCCACCATGGGTGCACAAGCACACACGACTGCCCACCTGGGACATGCCCTGGAGCCCTACCTGCATCTGCCTCCATTGTGATCAGCAACACTTACTGCATAGCTAGGAGCCACACAGAGATGCTGCTGTGTTGCTCATAGGGCAAGGAAAATTGTGTCCTCGTCATCAAAAGATAAAGGCAAAGTAAGACAAGAAATAAAAAATGTAGTCCTGGGAAATATGTTCCTCAGGAAGTAGAGGCAGTAGCAGTGCCTGGAACATCTAAATTCAAGGAAAATATTTCCTATTACATAAAGACTGAAACATCAATTGACTCTGAACATATTTCAGTTGTTGGAAGTCCCTGTTAACGAGAGGGAGAAAGCAGTGGTGTCTTTAACCCCTCCAGCTCAGAGGAAGAAGGAAACTTATGTTTTGATCCAGGAAGAAGAAGTGGAATGCCTAAAAACCTCAGAATTTCAGGTTCTTTAATCTCCAGCTGCAATTTGGTTGGTTGTTGTCCACTACACAGCTTATTTAGCATTGTCTCAACTCTGCAGGGCAAATACTTTGTTACCAAATCAAACTATGAATAGAAGAGGACAAGTCAGTACTGTTTCTGAAAGCAAACTGATGACACGGCCAATATAGACAGTTATGCTGGAGTTTTGGCAAGATGTACCACTGCATCACTGTACAAGACAGAAATCCCGAACTCGAAGTCCTCATAAGGAGCCTTTGTTCATGTTCAGGTCCTGAATTATTACCTGGTTTAATGACATGGATTTCCATGTGATGACTACCACAGCTTAGCATCTTGTCCCATTTCTGTTGAAGGGATAAAGGAGGAAGTTGAAAAAGGTGGAAGTATATAAATAAAAAGCCAAGACTCCTTGTTTTTCCTGTAATAGAATCAAGCTAATTTCTTATTGTTTTTGTGAGGTTGAAGCAGTAGGTAAATTCCTTGTATTTTTAGTATTTATATGACTAAATTAGATAAGCGTCTCACAGATTTGAAGTTGGCCTCTCAGTTCTCCCATGCTACTTCCATTTTGCAGAGGAGGAATTTTGATGATATTGAGGCAGTCTGAAATGGAGTAAACCCAGGCCTCATGATTTCTACCCTCAGAGTCATTGTCCTGTACTCTTGCTACACTTGAACAATTTCATTTTTCAGAAAATATAATGATCCTTTTTATATTTTAGGACTCTAGATCCACTCCATAGATACACATACACTTGACAGAAGAGACAGTTCAGTGTTTTCACTCACTGGCCTTCTGACTTCATGCAGTAAACTCACTGCATGAGCTTGTTTTGCACTTGTGTTCAAGATTCATCACCTTGAAAAATAAATTATCTCTATGTTTTGTCTTTGGAAAGAGACAGGTATTAGAAGCAATGTAGAAGTAACAGAAGAACTTTACTCTGAGGAAAATGTTTAGCTACTCGAGAGTCTTAATTTAAAAATTCAGCATTTGGGAAAAATACTAAAGCAGGAGGAAATATTTCCCTTCTGCACTAATATTTGGATGCACTGTGCTCTGGTTTTCTCTATCAGTCATGCTCCCAGCAGGACGCCAAGAGAAGAGGATTGTGATACAAAGTCATATTCCATGGTGCACTGTGGGAAGTTCTGCTCAAAAAGGAGAAATGAGACATGAGAAAACTGAGCTACAGTTTTCCCTGCAGAACCACAGTGTGATATACACACACCCATCACAACACTGAAATTTTGATTTTTAAAATATTGAATTAATTCATGGACCTTTAGACCACTTTCACAGTTCTGATGGAAGTTCCTTCTTTAAACCCCAGCAATACATAGTAATACACACCTCATTCAGGCATGTCATTATAAAGCTCTTGTTGTTTACTGCTTATTATCTGACTGCAGTCATACACAGTAGTTCCATTTTCAGCATGTCATTAGATAACTTGTAAAGATGTTGCTGTAAGGAGTCACAGACCTATCCTGGCTAATTCCGAAGAGTGTCCAGAAAGGGCTGTTAACAATTCCTGTGTCATATACATCAATTATTTTTTTAAACTCCTGGTGCCTCCATACACCAACTATCATCCTTTTAAACAATTTTCCAGTACAAGGAATCCTCGGCAGTATAGCTATTCCTTTTGTGCAGAGGACAGGGATACAGGTGAGCCACCAGACTGTGGGTGAAAAATGCTGAGTGTTCAGTGAACCGAACAAAAGAGATTCAGGTTTCACAGTAATGTGCATCAAGCATCTTACTTAACCACCTATTCCTGCAGTACAGAGGGCAAATAAAGAATAATGGCTAATTTATGTGATACGTTGGAAATGTGTGCAAATGATAAATATGTGATACAGATTAAAAGTAAACAGGGGTAAAAGACAAAAGACAGGTTAGTAAATCAAGAGTAAAAATTATTTCAGGGCAATCTTTCTTACTAGGGCAGGCACTTAACACACATAACTTAGTCCGACAAGCAACACTGTTTCAAGAAGGATTTGGACTTATGTTGATGGGAACATCCAGAAACAAAATGGGTTGAAAGAGAGAGCACCTTAGTATCAGACTCTTTCATTAACTTTATCAGTAATACAAAATATCTTACTCTATATGCACTACTGGCTAATTGGCATTCAGAGCTTTCCTTCCAACATTTTATCATGGGAGGCTCTGACTCATCTCTATCATGCCTCAGTCACATTTTCTAATGTGAAACTTCTGCTTTGCACAACTAAAGCTCAAGTAGTTTGAACCGCCTGTGCTAATTATATATGCCAAGTTACTACTGCCATTCTTACCCTTTTGTCTCCCTGGTGGTTTCCTGTATTGTTTTACACATAGAAAATGAAAATGTAGAGAGAAAACACTGTTTCCTGTATTGTCTGACACTACATAGCAGACAGGTACAGTGTATTTTCTCTTTTGATGCATGACAATGCTGGGTTTGGTGCAAGCATTTGTGCCTTCAGTTACCAAACCAAGAGGGAAATAAGACTGAGAATGATTTTAGCTAGGTTAAATTTCTAATGGGGACAGACTTCACTGTCCTCAAGGTAAGAACAACTACCTGCTATGCATGTTATGACTGAAGATAGGCCTGCAGACAGCTGGGGAACCTCTGAAACTCAAGGATATAGGGGATAAAGATAGGCATTAGGAAACTTCGTTATTTTATATTAGTTTTCCCCAGCTCACAGCAACACTAAGAGCTCCTCACTTGCTGACACTCTCTCTGATTTGGGAAACTCCCTGCAGTTTTGGCTGCTTCCTCACCAGCTGTGATGTGACACAGAGGTATGAGCTCAGATCCAGAACACAAAGTGTGCTGCCATCTGGGTGGGTAAACATGGACATCTGGTATTGTGAGAATAGGTCTGTTCAGCTTCTACAAATTGGCCGATTTCCCCTCTGGTTGTGGGGAGTGGAGCCAGCTGTGTCCCCTCACAACCCAGCAGACACCTGGGTGAGCAGCACATGCCCCGAGGCTGCTGAGCTGGAGCTCTGCTCTGGCTGCTGAGCTGGCATCACCCCTGAGTACTGAGCCCTGGCTTGCCATCAAGAGCTGTGCAGGTCAGAAAAACAAAGGCTCAGGAGCAGGAACATCTCCAAATCCTCCCTTGCTCACGAGGCAGTCAGTCCATAAAGTTAACATATTAAACAAGTCGTCTAACCTTCCACCAGCTTGGGCAATCCTGCCAGAATAATGGACCAGACACCTCACTTTGTTTCCAGAGATCTGCACACCAGCTTGGGGCTCACCTGGCACTGCCTTTTATCTCCTATTAATTAACTTTTTCTCATCAGCATTTTCAGAGCAGAACCTAAAATTCATGAATCATTCAAAAGTATCTCTGACAAAGAATAGAAAAGAATCTGAAAACAGCCTTGCCAAACCATTTTAGGAGCCTGTCTGGTCCCAACACCAACTATAACCACCCCATCTCCTGCTACATGCCTTATTCTTTCCTCAGGTAAGGTTCTTCCCTGTTTCCCACAGTACACTTGGCTTTCAGGCCATAAATCTACCTTCATAAACAAAATGTGGTGGGTCTTAACCACCCACAAAATAATATGATTAATTCACCTCTACCAACTTTAGCTGTCAAAATTTCTCAGTAGGATTACAGGATTAAGCAGTAATCCTTGATTTAGAGCCTGCTGTTCCATACAGTTCTCATGAAACACAATCCTATGATTGCTACTAATAGGATTTTACAACTGGCTTTACAGCAACTGAGCAGCCACCTAGGAGTCTTCAGCCTTACACCAATTCTAGACTTAGTTTTCTCTGTCTTATGTTTTCTAGAATTTTAACTCCTACCACAACCTTACTTTTAGCTATTCATAGATGACCCGTGTTGGCTTCAAAACTTGCTGGTGACATATATTTTCACTTTGTTTTGCAGAAACCAGCAATAAAGCCAGCTTTCACACCTGTTGCCTATAAAACACAATCCATCAGTTGCCACCCTTTAGGGCACTGGTATATGCTAGGATCGTGGTTGGTATAAGTACAATAAAAGATGTTCAGCAAGTTCTGTGGTGAGTTTTGGGTTAGTTAATTCTTAAATTTACCCCACACCTAGCTCCTACTTTAATTACACTCTCATATCACCTACTGAGGAGTATTCATAAGTCATCATGGCTCTTCCAGCCTCTGGGAGAATTAAGGGGTCTCAAGACCCTTAGGATCCATGCATTTTGTAGAGTCACAGAATGGTTTGTTTTGGAAGAGACCTTAAAGATCATCCAGTTCCAACCTTCCTGCCATGGGAGATCCACTAGATCAGGTGGCTTAGAGCCCCAACCAACCTGGCTTGGAACACTTCCAGGCATGGGGCATCCACAGCTTCTCTGGGAAACTCATTCCAGTGCCTCACCATCCTCACAGAAAAGAATTTTTTCCTAATGTCTGATCTAAACCCACTCTCTTCCAGCTCAAAGCCATTTCCCTTTGTCCTACCACTACATGCTCTTGTAAGAAGTCCCTCTCCAGCTTGTTCTCAGTATGTCCCACAGTCCTCTGTTTGCATCTGAGAGCCTCCTGTTTAATCATTGGCCCTCTTACAATCCCTGTTTCTCATTGTGCACTTCAGCTCCCTGTTAGAGGTTTGTACCCAGATATTCAGTCCATACTCTGAAACCTAAGCCCAACTCCTAACTCTTGTTGGAGCTGAATAATTAAGGAATTAATTTCAGCTGGAAATTGGTAATGACTAAATGATCATCAGGAAAAATTGCACTTCCTGAAAGTGCTACCAGAGCTCATCCCTGAGGGGTTTTGGTTATGGCTCATGTAAGTACATAGTGGGAAAGCTGGCTCCTGGATACACAGAGACTTTTTTATACACTGGCACCTGTACCAACCACATATACCTTTCTAATCTGGTTAATAAATCCTAGCTTGTTGGGTTGCAATTTAATGAATGAATTGGAAGTTCTTTACAGGTTGCCTTCTGCTTCCAGGAATTGGAGATGGGAGAACATGAAATTATTCAAAGACTAACAAAAATGATAAAAGGTAACACTACTAGCTTCCTTTTGTAGGAAATAAAAATCCTAGCTTGTTGGTTTACATTTAATGAATTCATGTCTGAATACTTAAACTGATTCAGAAATAGCTGCTCCAAGTCTTGGCAGCATCTGATATAAAGACTGCTATTCAGCTTTCCTCTTACTCCCCAGATCACCAAGGATAAGGTGTATTTGTGACCTATTCCCCTCAAGACCAGGTTTCACTCCGGTGCCTTGGCCATGTAGATGTTGACTGATTGTGCTGCAGGGATCAGTCATGAAGGAGGTGCTGTGTGCCTGAGGGAGGTCTCACAAACCAACTGCCTCTTGGAGACTGGGAAACCAGGGCATTTCCAATTTTGGATTGCAGTGAGCTGAAAACACAAGTACCTGGTCAATCTTGACATGTTAACATACTCCAATAATGACTCTCTCATTACTTGTATGCATATTTCCTTTTTGGGGAAAGGAGCATGTTGTTTCCTTTTTCAGAGGTAACTTCAAATTTTTGGTCCCATAGGTGTTGAATGTAAGGTAGATTGCAAATTAAGCTAACAAAAAACAGTTAGAAGTTGTTTTATTTCTCTCTGTGCCTTTCCTAATTTTATTCTGACCCTCCCTTCGGGGTCATTTATTTCTCACATTAGTTAGTTGCTCTCCCCGTTTGGGGATTTGGTAGTTTTAGTGAAACATTTAAAGGAGAAGACCAAGCAAACTCTCTCCTTATTTGGCTAAGAATGTTTGTTCTGCTAATATCTGAATATAAAAACAACCTAATACTTGGGGTAAAAGCAGGGGGCATCCTCAGGAGACTTTTCGAGCTCCTAGTCTTGTTTGAACTTTTCTGGGGAGATTGTTTAAATCTCGTGAAAAGATTTTTGGGTTTGGTGGGTTTTTGTTTTTTGTTTTTGTAGAACAATCCAAATATACAGATTTTACCTAGAGGAATGGATGTATGAGGCTAACACAATGATGGGCTATTTTCTTTGCTCTATGATTTTTCTTTTCTTTTCTTTTCTTTTCTTTTCTTTTCTTTTCTTTTCTTTTCTTTTCTTTTCTTTTCTTTTCTTTTCTTTTCTTTTCTTTTCTTTTCTTTTCTTTTCTTTTCTCTCACCTTCTATCCTTTTTTATTTCTTTCTTTTTCATTCTCTCTTTGTCCTCACTTTCTTGTTTTCTCACATCAAAAAACAGAAAACAAATTTGCAAATTGACTTTTATTTTTTTTAGATGGCATGTGGTGGCACAGTTCTAAATTGAGACTTTTTCTTTGGATCTTAACATCCCCAAATAGATTTTTCTACTCTTTTCATGTTTGTTTGTTTAAACTAGGTCTCTTGGTATTGTAGTAGCTCAGGACAACTTTCCATATACTGCCCTTCAGTTCCCAAAAGAGTTAAATCCCAGGCTTTCAACTAGCTGAGCTGCCAGCTACTGAGTGATGCCATTTGAAGCTCAGCCTCAGATGATGAGCCTGGGACCCTTCATTTGGCATGCCTCAGACTTTTGGAGCAATGGGAGGACTGCACACTTCTTTTTGAGTCATGGTCAGAGTCATTATTTGCTCCCCCTCTTACCAAAGGCAAATGGTTGGAGAAGGTGAACTTCAGCTTCTTCAAGGAAGTTCTTCAACAGCCTCAGGGAAATCTGAACAAACCATGGATGTATCTGGAAGAAGAGGATTCTTTCCATCCTCATCTCTGAATGCTGTCATGTGGGAATGACCTTAGTAAGTCAAGAACTTTTTCCTCTATATTTTACTCTCCAGAGAGAAAAGTACTTTCCTACAGTGATACAAATCAAGAACTTGCTTGAATATTTTCATACTCTTTTTTTCCCTACTTGAGTCTTTTAATTATCTTTTTAATTTCCTATTTGTTTTAACTCTTGAAGTAGATAGTTTCTCCTCTCCTTTTTTTCTGTGAAAATTTACTCGCATTAGCATACTGTTTGAGCACCTTCCCTCTGCAGCTTTTGCAGAACACTGCTTTCGGTAGGCTTGCCACTCATTCTGGTCACTGCATTTACTTGCTGCGTTCACACTCCCCTATCACATCTCCAGCTATGTTTGTTGCCTTCAACTGTCTCAGATGGTGGCATGGTGAGCACACAGGTGGGATCATCATTAGCATTTTTGCACAGGTTTAAATGCCAGCAAGGCCTGAGACTTCCTGGGTTGTTTACAGAATGCTTATTCTCAGACTGTGATAACCTGTTTTAAGCAGCAGTTTTGAAACCAGGAAATGCAAGGCTCGTGAGAAAAAACTGACTGGGATGAATTTTAATAATCTTTAAATAATCATTGCAGAAATTGCCCCAGTAAAACTTCTTTACCTTGCATTTGATATTAACTACTTGACAGTATGGGTAAATTCTCATTATGGCATGTTAATGAACAAAGTAACTTGCATGGATGAACCAAGTCAGCTAGGTAAGCTTATTGTCAGCAATTAATCCCTGTTAGCATCAGTAAATCCAAAAAAGTCCTGAATGTGATTGTGTATCATCAGAAGGCAGCTGGGAAGTTAACAGGGAATGGTGTATGAAATATTTGTATGAAAATCAGCAAAAGCCAATGCCACTAATTCTCTGAGATAAAAGGAGACATACAAAAGGAGAAGTTATCCCATAACTCAGCAAAAGAACAGTTAAAACTATTATAACAATGGCAGGGTACCTGTAGAACTTGTGGTGGTGATGATGATGAACATGATGTGATGAACAACATCTCCTTGTGATGGGTTAGATTTATAATGTTTACAAGATACCTGCAGTCATGTTAAGTGCTCAGAGTGTGTGAACATGTTTAAATTATGTTATGCTGTGATAAATGGCACTTAAAGCAGGTAAGAAATTGCTCTCTCAAAACAGTGCCATTTTGCCTTCCCTCCACCTCTGTACTTGGAGGGAATACAATGCTGAGTAACTACATATTATTTTTACTTAATTAAATCCCTTTCTGGAAAACTGATGTTGGTATCAATGGTTTTTTTTTAAGCCAAAAACCCCATGAGCCAAGTTCACTTGAAATGCATATGTTTAACTTAAAATTAATGCCATTAACTTCAATAGGAACTGAAGAGACATATCTGGGAACAATGTAGGGCTCTAACAAGAGCTACCAATGACATTTGTCATGCCTATATAATGAAACTGTGATGGAGACATTGCTTGTCCAAGAGATCTTTAAGAGAATCTCTTCAGCTGTGGTTTAGCACTCACAGGCTGAGCCCCTTAGGATTTCAGCTAGCATGGCAGCTCAGGATTTCTGCTAGCATGATTGGCTTAGTGATCTTTAACAATGCCAAGAGCAGTTCCAGCTGGGTTTTAGCTAGCATCAGTATATCAAAGCTGGTGTTCCATTTGCCAAAGCCTTCATGTATAACCAGAAACTGAGGGTCCACAAAACAGAAGGAAAAGGGGGAGGGGAGGAGCACACAATGCTCACAGTATATTTTTATACATATTTACAGAAGGAAGAGCTGTGCTATCCAAACTTGAGCTTTCCCCATGGATGAGTCAAACATAACGTTTCATCCCAGCGAAGGCACAGAGAACATCTCAATGCACAGAAACATTTCTACACAGGAAAGGGTCTGGGAGATATTGACCCCACTTTGGGTAATTATGATCATCTCCTTCCTGGGTTTTTGTGAAAATGGAATTGTCCTCTGGTGCCTCTGCTTCCAGATCAAAAGAAACCCATTCACTGCGTACATCACACACTTGTCCATTGCTGATATCTCCTTACTGCTTTGTACGTTTATCTTGTCAATTGAGTACATTGCTGGTTTTGGATTCGCATATGGTTTTTACTATTATGTAACCACCACACTATCTATTGTCTTCCTTCTTGGCTATAATACTGGTCTCTATCTCCTGACAGCCATCAGTATTGAGAGGTGTCTGTCTATTGTTTACCCCATCTGGTACCGATGCCACCGGTCACAGCACCAATCGGCAATTGTGTGTGCAATTCTGTGGACTCTGTCTTTTCTCATGACAGTAGCCGAGTACTTAACATGCAAAGATGATTCAACCAAGGAACAATTCGACGACGGCAACCATTGCCAAGCACTGCTCATCTTCACATGGATCCTGACTTTCATGATCTTCATTCCTCTAATGATTCTGTCCAGCCTGATCTTGGTTATCAGGATTCACCGTAACTCCCTGAGACCTCATTCATCAAAGCTCTACATCATCATTGTGGCCACAGTCATTGTCTTCCTCATCTTTGCCATGCCTATGAGGCTGTTGTATCTTCTGAATTACCACCACTGGTCATCTTTGCTCAGCCAGCAGAACCACGTCACCATTGTTCTCTCCACCGTTAACAGTAGCATCAACCCTCTGGTTTACTTCTTTGTAGGAAGCAGCAAGAAGAAGAGGTTCAAGGAGAGCCTCAAAGTGGTTCTTAGCAGAGCTCTCACTGACGGCTTGCGGCCAAGAAGCCAGGAAGTTGGCATGAGTTTGGATATAGCCGAAACAATTTTCTGAAGCTTAGGGGGAAAACTCTGGGGGCAAATAATTGGACGTGGAACATTTAATAAACCACTGCAAAACTACAAGCATTTTTCATAGAATGTAAAAAGCAGTGGTGAAAGGGTATTGTTATCTTTGGTGGTTGAGCAGTGGAGAAACATGGGCTAGAATAAAGATAACTTCTATTTGTTTTTTTGGTTTTTTTAAGTTGTATTTTCTTAATTACTCAAACATGTGCTACATCCTGATGTGACAGTGCCAATCAAAGATACCACAGTGAAAAAGAGACAGGCCAATGGAGAATATTAAAAAAGGACACAGAAATATGTTATAAATAGTGTGACATTTATAAAAGCACTGAGCACCCATAAATGCTATTGAAGTCATCAGGGCCTGTGTGCGTTTGCATTTTTAAAAGTCAAACCCACTAAACGCAGCATTCACATTACATACTGGGATTTAGTTTCAACTGTTTCCAGCTCATTTAAGTGCGCAAAAGAGCTGCTCCCTGGGGGAAACAGAAGAAATCCATGTATGACAGTAAGTCCCCATACATAGCCAAGCACATACGGTGTAACCTTGATCTAGCAAGATATTTAAGTATACATTAAATGGCCTAAATAATCTGTTGCTAAACTTCAGAATTTGTTTTCAAAGTATATGTTGCATAATTTCCACTGACACTGACATGTCTCTGGGTCCTTGGATAGTTTGGTGCTTGACACATAGGAGTATCTGGCAACACAGGGATGTTGCCAACTTGCAGCAGGCTTTTGCCCTAATTATGAAGGGTGGAGCTGGCTTATCATCAAAATGTCAGCATTCCTGTAGGTTTAGGTATTCAAGGAGTCTATGAGAAAGTCAGTCCCAACATTTGCTGTCCCAGCCACATCCTTAGTATTTATCTCTTCTTTGGAGAATATATATTCCCTGTGTGGCCTCTCTGTTTTATAACAACCAGTTTTGGAAAAACAGCAAAAAGAAAGGTGCCTCACACAATTAATGACTGGAGCTACACACTAGCCACACTGTTGCAGCTGCATGCCTCCCTCGGTTGTATTCCAGCTGGGACTGGTGTTTTGTGGAGTTTGATTGCCAGGGCCACTTGCCCAAGCTATAGCCAAGCTGCAGAGTGTAGAGAACAGGAAAGAGAGGATGGGGCCAGATGAGCTTTATCACACAGAACATGGGATACCTTGGCAGGCAGAACACTGTGACACTTTCAAAGAGACATGCATTTGCTTCTGGCTCCCATGGAGCTCCAAATTCAGCAGGAACTGAGACCTCCCCTCACAAGCAAAAGTAGCATCTTCAGCTTCCCGCCAAGTTTCCATTGGCACACTTAATAGCTAACTGGGGAAAGAATAATATAACCCACCCCTCCTTTGCTGAAAGATTGCCAGTCTTGGAATAAGGAAGATTGTAGGTTTAGACAGAGGATTGGATGAGAATTCATGGAGAGAAGAGATCTCAGAAAGATAAATGTTTTCTGCACATGTGCCCCTTCCTCCTTATATTAAAGTGTTGCAATGTGTCATTGTAGAAAAGACTTGGGAGAAGGAAGTGGTTACTCCTACATCTTCTTGAGTCCCTCACTCCACCAAAACCGTTATCTATGACAGCCTCTCCACTTGTCCCAGATTTTTTTCTTTGAAATTCTAGTCCCAGGCTTGTCACCTCTACTGGTTTGAGCGGTAGATGAATGGAGTCTGCTTCTCTCCTAGGGCAGAAGTCCACTGCGCTGCTGGAATGACACATCAGCTGAGTTGCACCCCACGGGCAATGGGAAGTGCAGGATAGGGAAAGTAGGTCTGTGGGCACCTTGTGAGGGAGGGCCAGGGGGAAAGGTGAGTGAGATATCCACATATATGTGTGGTGTGTGCATGCAGCTGCTGAGGGCTGGGGGACTGTTGGGAAATTTGTCAACACTGATGAATGCCATAAACTTAAATACTAGTGTAGACTTAGTCCCCACCAAAAAAACCCCAGATTTTCCTTTAAAGCTTCCCTATCCTTACCTCAAAACCCTTTACAATAACCACTCAGAGAACCAGAGAGAGGGGCAACACTGCAGGAAGCATCTTCAACACATGCTTCTGCTGTAACCACACATGCTACCCAGTCCTCTCAGAGTGATTCAGGTGAGGTAAGGCATATGATTAACAGTGCTTAAACATATCCAGATTATTACAAGAGGTTTGGGTTAAGGATCACAATGAATGCAGCCAGGGCAGTAGATCTGAAGAGGCAATGATATGCAGCAGGGCAATTAGGATGCTTGTGAGCTGAATAGATGCCCTAGGACTTTTAGCTTCTTACCCCTTTTCACTTGGCCATGCCTCCAAGTGTTTCAGATTTTGGACAATTGTCCATAGATCAGTTCACAGAGTTCAGTTCACAAAAATTAACACTCAGCATGAGATGAACATTCAGAAGGACAAATAAGAATAAACATCTAACAGTTAAAAATTATTAATATTTCCCAGTGGACAGATAAAAATAACTTAGGGATGTTCCTTCTTCTTTATCATAGCACCTGGTTACTATTCTCCATGCAGAGAGGCTGCAGTACAAGGGGAACTAATAAGCACATGATTCCATGTTTAAAAAAAAAAAACAAGAAAAACAAGACAGGGGAAATGTGACAATTTGTTGCACAAGAAGGATGTGATTCTCCACCAGCTTGCATCTTTAAAAATTATTTGCAACTCTGGGAGACATTGAAATACCACTGTGCAGATCAGATGGTTTAAGCACTCTGTAGTGGTGCAGAACAGGAAAGGTTGTCTTGTAGGTCAAGTACTAGGTATGGAGCTTAGAGACGTGGGTTCTGCTTTAATGAATATTGGCATCTAATTTTTCTGTGCCACTCTTTCCTGCCTATAAAATGAGCGTTATATTATTTTGCCTCCAGTTTTGGGCTTTCACATTTGCACTATAGGCACTTCAGAACAACTATCTCTTGGTTATCTCTCGTAATGTCTGAAGCAATAAGGATGTAATTTTGCTGTGCAGTCAAGACAAGGAATTATTCAGGAAAGTAATGTCCAGTATAGAGCTTGCTTTGTTAAAACTCTCTTTGCCAGGCTTCTGATCAACTGGATACTAATGAATGTTGTGAGATGTAAAAGCATGACTAGAACACAAGGAGAGAAGTCACTTCTCTAGGCACAGAAGAGTTTTTGCTCTTGTAGCTATTCCCTGGATGGACAGCATGATATGGGGAAGGCTTCTGTTTCAGGCCCCAAATGATGAGTTTATGCAGCAGCTTTCCTCTATAACTCACAGACTTTGTGAACAGCCATTGTGATAAGGACAGAGAGGTGAGGAACAAGATATTTATCAGTTTACTTCTAGCCTGGAACATACCCTGGGAAATCCTCTAAGGGAAGCTGAAATGCTTTCCATTTGTACTGGCTGCTGCAAACAACTAACCTCCCTTTCCTAGCATGAGAACTATCCACAAGTCCACAGCATTCCCTGGCAAAATTCCTCAAGTCACTTTGTGGAGCAAGGGTAAGAGGGACAGTTCATTTGCAGAGTCCTCCAAAAAATCCTAGATAGATTGTCTAGCTCTATATGCACCTCAGAGAGACTCCTTCTCAAGTCCTCCTGCTATGCCAGTCTCAGGGAGAGTATGATCCTCACACTGGGTTTTATGAGCAGAAGTTGTTGCAGTGATGATAACTGGCCTGCAGAAGATATTCTCCGATGGTACCAGGTCAAGGGAATGCAGAAAGTCAGTGTGAGCTTGTATGTAGCTCACACCATACAATGCTGCCTGACATTTGTGTACCTGCTGCTTCTCTTCCCAACTCCATGCAGAAATAATTCATTAAAATCCTCTACACAGGGTTTCTAGCTACCCATCCAACTGGAAACACAGTTTGCTTTCTACTTGGTTGCCCAGGCACTTGTGTGATGTCCACATGGAATTATTTTCTTTTCCATTTGACTCACACAAGCCTAAAAGATGAAGCATCAGGCTCCATATTCAAACAAAAGTATTATGGGTGCAAAACTTTGAATTCAAAGAAGAGGTACTGAAATAGCCAGCATGACTGTAATATTTCTCCCTTGCATATAACCACTCAATTTTTAATTACACGATTGCAACTGGACTCTTGTCTCATTAAATACACTCAACCTGCTGCTGGCTTAGTT
Source organism: Anthoscopus minutus (assembly GCA_013399455.1). Classification (NCBI taxonomy): domain Eukaryota; kingdom Metazoa; phylum Chordata; class Aves; order Passeriformes; family Paridae; genus Anthoscopus; species Anthoscopus minutus. The sequence goes on from VWYI01015630.1 coordinate 548,479, forward strand.
AAGTATTTCTAGAGTCCTTGCTTCAGTTGTTTCAGAAATATGAAGGGCAGGAGAGGGGAGGAAGTGGCTGTGGCTGTATCCATCTGGCCCCAAGTCCTGTCTCCAGCACGGTTCACAAGCAGATGCCTACAGAGGAGAAAGAACAGAGCAAACACATACCATGTTTCTTTCTCATCCTCTCCAAGCCTTCAACAGTTAACAGCTCAGAAACACTTTGGTCTAGAAATCTTTTCACTTGGTAACTTTCAATGAATTTCTCTTCAACAAAAGCATCTGACCTCCATGGAAGCCGTATGAGTTTTTTATGTCTTCAACAATTTCACAGAAGTATTTCTTGGTTATTCTGAAGGATTGTCTTCAGGAATAGGAGAATGAACTTTACTTGGATTCCATCATTCTAACACCACTAAGCAAGATGCAATACAAAGCAACTAATTTTTTTCTCTTAGAGCTGGATACAAAGCATCTCTGGAATTGGAGTAACCTTTAATTATGTATTTCTCCTGTTAAGAATTTGCTTTATAAAAAATGTGGCTCTTGAAAATCGGACATTATAGCAAATAAATAGCAATTTTAATGATAAAAATTAACAGATTTTTGAGGTAAAGAATAAATTAAAATATTAATAGAATCAATATTTTTAAGTATAGTTTACAAAGAGATGTAAAGCTTAACAGCTATGTGCAGGAGATGGAGCGAACACCTTTGTGTCACTCTTCTATCTTAGAACAAAAACTCTATTTGCTTAAATGCATGTTTTATGTTTTATGTTTTATGTTTTATGTTTTATGTTTTCTCTGGTCTATCTGGATTTATTTATTAACTCAGAGAGTGACATACGTATTCCAGATATAACTTTTTAATATTATTTATAGGAAAAAAGTTCTCTTTGTTACAAGTCAAGTATTTCAGATGAACACATCTGAAACTATACTCAATTATATACTCAATTATACACTATACTCAATTATATACTATAGCAAAATGTAATTATTTTGTGAAAATAAATGTATACAACCAGGAATTTTTGTTTTGGCTAATTTTTATTTTTTTTTCTTTCCCTGAGCTTGGCCTGGAATGGACCTGCCCTTAACCAGGGGACAGGCTGAGCCTGTCAGACCAGTGTCTGAACAGTAAACAATATCTCTATTGCTAATCTTGGCCTGGCTAAGATCCTCTGTAAATAAAGCTCTGCTCCCAACTATATTCCTTACATTAACACCTCTCTTTTGGTTCATTTATCTGTTAGCATATATAGCATTTCAATACAACACTGGCCGCAGCTTCTTAGCAGCATTCAGTGTGGAGAAACTTTTCTCAGTACTTTTCTGTGTCTGGATTTGATGTCAGCTCCCAAAGCATCATTCAGCCACTGCATGTGCCATCCTATGGGTTCTCCCTTGTTTAATCCCTGAGGCAGAAGACTTCAAGCCTACAGCATGGCTATTTTAACTGCTTGGGCACACACAGTGAAATATTTACCATGCATCTCTCAGCTTTCTATCCATCCTGAGTTTCCTATTGTGTACTCCACTTATACTTCCCTTCAGTTTCATCATTTCCCAAAAGCATGTAAAACTCTGCAGAGATTTGATGTCTCCTACCCTGTCTACTCAGAGTAACTGCAGCCATCATGTTCTTCTCTTGGCCATGTTCTTGACATCATGTCCCTCCTGTAGCCCTAGGATAACAAAACAAAAAGACTCAACAAGTTTCAGCATTGCTGCCCATCATCAAACACTGTCAGTCTCTTCATTATTGCTTTGTGTGGAGCAGCAAGAAAGAAAAGACACAGAAAATCCCATCAAGTAGTTTTATTGAAGGCTTCAGAGACAAATTACTGCTACATCATGAGAAAGCTCCAACACCTGTTTCAGAGAGCAGGTTCTGAGGCTCAAGCACACATTAGTACATTGAGAACGTAAAAGTTAAGACAAATAATATACAGAGAAAACTATTTTCTCTCTTGTGTGGCACAAACCTTCTATCCTATTTTGGATGAGAACACACATGGTATTTCCTAATATTATTTTATTTCAGCTGCTAAGGCAATAACTGTCTGATAATATCAGTATTTATTACTAGCAATTTTTCCACCACTCTGTTTATTCACTTCAGTAAGGGTGCACTGTAAGATTTTCTTCCCCACTGTAACATCTATTGTATCTTTAAATGTCATGTCAGTACATGAAAGAATACCAGAAAACTCTTCAAGACAGTTGTCACTCCATATCTATATGATGCATATTTCTTAGCACATTCAGTATCATATTTATACACTTTCTGTTAATTTTACTCTGACTCTGACTAAAAAAAAGCAAGGAAAATCTAATCTGGATTGCTGCACTCATTCAGATGGCAACAATACAGATCCAAACCGTACAGTATGGAGATCTCCCTCTTGTCTTGTGATCCACATGTGAAACCAGTTTTTATGATCTAATGTGACTGTCTAATTGAACCATTTATTCAATACTGTAATGGCTTACCCGGGTCTCAATGTTTACACTGATACTTCTTTTTCTCTACCTTACCTCCTTCAGCAAGTTGTGAATATAAAACATCCAGGGCAATGTGGTATTTTTTATTTAAAAAAAACCAACAGATTGTTACTTTTCTTCTAAGTAAGTTAATATGTAAACTTCTTTCTTCTACTTCAGATATCTTAAAATGTTTTACGAAATGCAATGGAAATAAAATGCATGTCTAGAAGAAGTTTAATACTGGCCTAAACTCATTTATGAATGTGGTTATAAAACCCAATATATATGCATTGACAGAATATATAAATGTATCATCAGAATATATCAATAAATTCTAGCAAGGAAGGGTGATATTAGAATCACCTGAATAAAGTATACCACATATTTTAGTCCTCCACAAATAGTGCATTATGCAAGAAATTTCTTGCTCAGTTCTTCTCCCCTGAGAGGACTAGGAAGAAGGAAAATGTAGGTTGAGCCTTGATGCTTTAAACAAAACCAATTTGGTAATTTCTCTGCTGTGTATGAAGTTTGTTAATTTTTAAGTGTGATGCTGAAAATAGCATATTCATTTCAGTGCCCTTCAGCTACATAGGAAAGAAGAATTTCTTTTTCTTTGTAATTTCCATTATAAAGAACCAGGAAAAATACAGCAAACCAGAAATTTATCAGCTACCTTGTAACAATCAAGAAGGAACAGATGACAACGTATTTCCTCACATAGTACTACTGAATTAGGTGAAACAACTACTGAGTTAGAAAAAGAAATGTTGCCCATTGTCTTACAAAAAAAATACAACATGATGGAGCAGTAAGACTTCCAGATGATTCATTTTTTCACTTCAGCTCTGCACAAACTATCTGCAGGTTTTTGCCATTGTAAAGAAGTGATCTTTACATATCTTGTACCAGCTTGCACTTCTTCCAGCCAAGGATCCACAGCTGTTTTCAGCTACTCTAGGTTAGTGTTGTGGTTTAGACCCAGCTGGCAACCAAGCCCCATGAGCCACTTGCTCACTTCCCTCCAGGGGAATGCAGGAGAGAACTGGAGGGTAAAAGTGAGAAAATGTGTAGGCTGAAATAAGGACCATTTAATAGGGAAAGCATAAGCCAGCCTTCACAAGCAAAGTGAACAAGGCATTCACTCACTGCCCATAGGCAGGCAGGGGTTCAGCCATTCCCAGTAAAGCTGGGCTTCATTATGTGCAACAGTGACTTGGGAAGACAAATACTGTCACCCCAAACATCCTCCCCTTCCTCCTTCTTTGCCCAGCTCTACGTGTGAGCATGATGCTGCATGGTGTGGGATAACCCTGTGGTCACTTGGGGTTGGCTGCCTCAGCTGTGTCCCCTCCCAATGCCTTGTGGATTCCCACTCTCTTGGTGGTGGGGGGGTGAGAGGCAGAAAAGACCTTGATTCTGTGTAAACCCTTCTCAGCAATAACCAAAACATCTCTATATTATCAACACTAACCTTCTAAGCCACAGCATAAAACAGTGCCCTTTTCAGTGCAAACACCAAGTACAGCATGTAAGGACTTTCTCAACAAGACAAAGATTTCACATAAAGTCAAAGTGTTCAAAGTTGATATTCTTTTACAGTATCATTGAACAGTACCATAAAGATTAGGAAATATCATTAATTATCTCCCTAACTGCATTGGGAAGCCTAAACCTAAGTCTGCAAAACAAGGTCATCAGGGACTGTTTTTCTCAACAGGAATTGTTATAAAGCAGGGTAACTCGTCACAACAAATCAGAAGGTAGCTCCTATCAAGAGCTTCTTTACAAATGCTAAGGAGAGTAGATGTAGAACAGAAAGAAGTAGAAAGCATTAGAGAAAAGGTGGAAGACTGAACAAGCAGCAAACAGAATAATGAGCATTCAGAAGTAATGGCCATGGGAGTAATGTTAGGAAGACTGATGTATAGTATAGCAAGCAAGAGAACAGGAGAAAAAAAAAGCACATCTGTGCTTTCTGAAAAACTGCACAGCTCCATGGAAGAGCCTTATGAAGTTTCCATGAAGTATAAAAGTAATTACTTTAACATCATGTAACTTACAGACAGATAGAAATAAACTGTCCAGACCTCACTGGAGAAGGAATTTCCCACAATCAAGTATAAAACCAGTTCTGGATGCTGAAAGTTTTTTGTTTCTATTATTGAAAAAAATTTAGAGATCAGATGTGAGTGTTAAAGGAAACTGAGCAGCAGTAAAAGTGAGCTACTACCTCTTAGCCAGCCTGACCTGCACAGCTGATGGTGGACACATGAAGCAAGACTGTGAGTCAGAAGAACAAGAAATGATGCAACATTTGACACCTGGCAAGATGAAAAGAAGAATCCTGGAGGACCTGTGTATCCATCACTTATGACACTGTGCCTACTGAAAACCATCCATAACATGGATATTGCAGCTTGACTTTCAGGTGTACTGGGATTTACTCTACATAACTAGCAGCCATCGTGCTGAACTTCTCCTGAGGGAAAGGAAAAGGTAAGATTAAGAAAATTACCTAATTTCAGAATATTTTATCACTCTGGCATGGCACATGGTTAGCTGAGATGCCAGTTAGGATTAAGCACAGGATGTAAATATTTACGTTAGTATTTATAAATAATGCTAAGAATGCCATATTCCTATGGGCTATATGAAAAACATAGTTTAGGATACAAAAATGACTGACACATAGCTCCTGACAATTTCTATTGGATGTAGCTAGCTTTAAGCATAGCAGAAAATCCATGAATCTCGAGGGAACTGCTGCATCCACCAGATTATAAAGGTTAAGGAAAATATGTAGTAAATGGAAACAGTCACATGATTGGAATTTGCAAACTTAATTTTATTTTAAAGGGATTTGCACCTACATTGTATTTCAGTACTTCTGCAGCACCCTTGCTGTATTGCAACATTAGTTCATCATTAGGTTGATGCTTATGCAATAGCACAGCAGATGAAAGGAGAGTTTCTGGTTTGTTCCTTCTTTCTGACTGGGATTTTTTCCTCAGGTATTTCAGGTTCTTTCTTTCTTGCTAGGTAGCTGTTCACATACTTTTCTCTGTATGCAAATAAACTGCTCTGAAGCCTTGTGCAAATACAGAGGCCTAAGCATTCACAGCAGTACAAAGAGTGAAGAATGTCAGTCCAAATTTCTTCATTTTTTTGTCAGCTTAACTTTGAGTTAGCTCTTACCAGATAACTGAAATTAACTGTTTCTGCACTGCCAGATCCTGACACTGCAATATGTATTCTTAACGTTACCAAGGTGAGCTGTCACATTGTCTTCAGTGGAGTCACTCAGGTACTTAAATCTACACGAAGAAAATTTCAGAGATAAAGCCCTATTTGCAGAAACCTGGGAAGCTAGTAAGATCAGCAGCTACAGAATCTCTGCCTGCTCTGCTGTCCGCAGTGAATATCCTGGCTGATGCATTTTTATTTCAAGTTGGTAAGCAGAGACAGGATTTCCACCATGTCTTTTCTATTTGCACTGCTCTATGTAGAGTGATGCCAGTCCGGCCAGCAGAGCAGCAAAGTTTAAGAAACAAAACCACAGAAATAAAAGACTTAGTACTCTTTTTGTCAACTGCTTTTGTCTTTTTGAGCCTTTGAGTTGGTGTCATCAAGCTTCTCTTTATACAGGCTGGAATCTCAGAAGCAAACAACAGGGATTCTTGGGTAATCAGATTTGGAACTTTCAGGAATCCACTGAAGGTTAAATCCAAAGACAAAGAACTGACAGTAATCCATTATATTGTAGTAGAAAGCTGTAGAGGACAATAGTATTTACTCAGCCCTTTTTATTAATTCTTTTTCTGAAGTTCCTCTCCCCCTCCTGGAGCTGGTGGTGGTGTTGGTGCAGACATGCAGTGAGCCAAGTAAGTCAAGTGACAGGTACAGCTGCAAACTTGCACAAAACAATCAGAATAGTATGTCAGTTTTCAGGCAGAGCAGCATCTTTAGCTAGCTGACTGCCCTGCTGCAGAACTAATGCTACCATAAAGGTGGGTTGTATCTGAGGAAAAAAGAGAGGAAAAGGAGATCACAGCAGCCTGGAATCAGGCTGAATTGTGAACAGTTCTGTCTCCTTCTCATGGATGCTAGGGAATGGGGCAAGAAAAATTATTTCAGTTGTAGGCTTGTTGTTTTTTTTTTTTTGGTGCATGTGGCTTTTGAAAAGCATTCAAAATTAGAGAACAAGTTTTCTTCACACCAGACAGCTGTCTGTTTAATGAGTGTAATTTTTAGCTTTCTTTCTCCCACTCTTATGCCTCTTTACCACTCTCAAAGGTGCTTTTCTTCTTAACTACGCTTTCATAAAAATTTACTGCTAATTAATTACCTCTTTTGAATCTTTATGTTGCAGTTAAAAATTGCTAAATCCTTGAAATAATTATGTTAGCTCTAGGCTGGATGGCTTTTTTCTGTAGGCCAGGAGGCAGTGGAGGTAGGACAGTGTGTGTTCCACTTCCTCCTGACAAGGCTGCTGCCTTGTGCAAGCCTCCCCTCCCGAAACAGGAGTAATTTCTACACTACCAGCTTCCCTGCTGCAGTAACAATTCTTGCAGCCAGACAATCAACCACATTACTGCCATTGCCTCCTCAGTCTTCATCCCTAAATGGTTTAGTTTCCCAATCTCTCACAAGATTTCGCTGCACATTTCAAATAACTTATTTAAAACCCTCCTTAACATTTTCCAAACAGCTTTTCTTTGACTCAACCACCACGCTACACAATCACAAAACTGGTCAGGCCAGAAGGGACCACAGTGGGTCATCTGGTCCGACATCCCTGCTCAAGTAGGACTGTCCCAGAGCACAGGGCACAGGATTGTATCCAGATCATTCTAGAGTATCTCCAGTGAAGGAGACTCCACATCTTTGGACAATTTGTTCCAGCGCGTGGTCACCCGCACAGTAAAGAAGTTCTTCCTCATGTTCAGCTGGAACTTCCTGTGCATCAGTTTCTGTTAGAGGTCTCTTGCCCTACTGCTGGGCTTTTACTGTTACTATCTCTCAAGGAGAGCCTGGAAGCATCCTCTTGGCACTCCTCCTCAAGACACTTATAGACATTGACGAGATCCCTTCTCCAGGCCCAGCTCCCTCAACCTGTCCTTGTTAAGAGCTGCTCCGGTCCCTTAATCTTTGTTTCCCTCCGCAGGACACGCTCCAACCCACTGGCAGTGCGCCCCATGGGCCGAGCTCCTGCCTACTGCAGCCGGCCGGACAGCAGCCGTGGGTGGCGGTGGGTGGTGGTGTCGTGGCGATGTCACCACGACATATCGGTGTCGCGGCGGTGTCACTGCACGGGCCGCGGGGGCGATGTGAGGCGGCCCCGCGGCAACGAGGGGACCACGTGGGCGCGGTACCGCACACGGCGGCGATCACATGACCGGGCGGGGGCGCGCGGCGATCACATGACCGGGCGGGGGCGCGCGGCGGTCACATGACCGGGCGGGGGCGCGCGGCGGTCACATGACCCGCCGCCGGCACCGCCTGACGTCCCGGGGCAGCCCGGCCTATGGCGCCCATGGCTTCGCTGCTCCTCGGCGCCCTCCTGGCGCTGCTTCCGCCCTCCGGGGCGGCCGCCGCGACGCTCCCCGACTTCTACCAGGACCTGTGCAGGTGGGCATCCGCTGGGACGCGATGGCGCGGCTGGAGAAGGGCCGTACCGGGGGGTACGGGGAGAGGGACGGGATGTCTTTGGTGCCCGTGGCGCTTCTGCCCTCCGCGGGAGCGCAGCACCGGGATTCGGCAGCGTGGGCCCGGTCGCTCGGGCTATTGGTCGCCCGTTCCGGGAAGGGTCAGGCCAGGCATTTCCGGGGACAGCGGCGGCCGTGTCCCTGGGCGTGAGGCCGAGGCTGGTCCATGGCGAGCCCGCAGCACGACTGGCAGCCTGGAGGGGCGGCGGAGGGGCCAGTGCCCGCCGGGACCTCTTTGCGTGGATCTCTGCACACACAGGAAAGCTGTATGTGATAGGTTGAGTAGGCTTGCTCTGGGCAAGTCGCCTGTGGTCGGTCTAGTCTGAAAAAGACCAAGTGTTATTGGTTTGGAAGGGATATCACTTGAGAGTTGGCTTCTTGCTAAGGATATCACAGATGAGTTAAGAAAGCTTTGGGAAACTTAGCACGTGGAGATGTTGCCATTATTCATGTCTTGATACTTTTCCAATCCAATTTAAGCCTCGAATTTAATCGAGCACCAATATCTTGCCAGTCTTAATTTCTTAATTATTTAGCTAAAATATGCAAGGTGCATACAAGAACACATTATTTCAGTCAATGTCACTGCGAAGGTGCCAGTGTAGCAGGGTGAATGTAGCACTAAGGGCAGAAGTTTGATCCCTGGAGGGAATGGGCTGTCCACCTGGCAAAATCTGCCGTGTGATGTTGTTAAATGATGAAAAAGGGGGAAAAAAGTGGGTTGGCTTGCAAGAATAACCCATGAAAGCAGCAAAAACTGCTTTTGTGGTTTTATCAGATGACTACCCTAATTGCAGAATTGAGACAGAAATAAGAAACTATCATGTAGCTTCCGGAGGGAATTTAGATACTCCAATGAGTGATTTTTGTTGGTGGTAGTTTTTCAGATTTTTATTTTTTTTGAAAGCTTGCCCTAAATTATTTGACTGTCAAGCAGTTCCTACTCTGAATGTTAAGTCCTGCCAGTGTCTGTCTTGGCTTTGTTGTGTGTCTGTGATTAGAGGAATATTTGATAGTGCTAGGGGGAGACATGCAGTCTCATTTTGGATGCAAATTACTTCAGCTGGTTTCATTTTGTTACTGGCAAGCCAAACTAATTTGCATGTAGATAGCACAATCAGCAGGTTTCCTTTTAAGATGGACTGCTTCAAAACCATGTATTTGATGTTGTGCCATGGTGGGGAAAAACCTGCTTTTAAGAACTTATGGCCAGTAATCCATAATAGGTAAAAGACAAAAAATAAGAACTTGTGGTCTGATAGGTGGGAAATCCCCATGGAGTTCAGTGATGAAGTATATTCTTGGGTACAGTTGCCAGAAAACTATACCAAGTGAGGAATGATGCAGGTGATGCAAACACACTACCGGTGGATTTCTCAGACAGAAGTTACAATGTTGGTGTCCAAGACAAGTCCCTGACCGGCTTGTATTTGTACTGGCTTAAAACAAGGCTTATTTGTTTTATAGATGTTAAGAAAACAGTGTCCTGGGTTTTGTGTGCTGTAATAGGGCAGGTGAAGCTGCAGCGGCTGTTGTGTCTGGTGTGTGGATGTCAAAAGGTGGGCAAAGAAGGAAATTGCTGAGGATTAGAAGAGGCACTGGCTCTTCTTTAAGTAAGAGTAGGAAAGCTGTTTTGCAGGGGGGAGGAAAGGTGTCAAAACTGTTTTGCGCAAGAACTGTGGCGTGAGGCTACTTAAATTTGAGCTGGAGGTTTTCATTGTTTGTTTTGTGTAGCCTTACTGCTGGTATGCTTAGATGGTCTCCAGAAAGAAGCTTTCATTCTCTGAAACTTTGTCTAATGGCACTTCAGTCACTGATTTTGTTATGCTTTCTCCTTTGTTCTTGTGTGCTCCAACAGCTGACTGTGGCTGTCACGTGACTTGCAGCTGGAATTCTTTTTTTATCTTCTGTGTAGAGGTTTCTCCAGGATTGTTGCAGTATGAGTACCAGGGAAAGAATACAGAGAACAGGTTGGATATAGGAAGCTACTGACCAATTTGATCTCTCCCAGTTTTTCTTCCCCTTATATCTTTCATGTTATGATGCAGGAAAAAGTCTGGAATTACAGTTAATTTTGTGACATGTTATGTAAGTCCATCTACTTCAAAAGAAATCTTGACAGTTTGGGTTTATCTTCCACACAACACTGCAAAAGCTGGTGTGTAACTTTCTTTCTAAAAAAAATTCAGAGTATGTCTTGGGTGTGATGATAGAGCAGCAAATACAGACTGCCTCCTCTGTGGGCTGTTTTGCCTGAAAATCTGTACTGGATGAGAGGTGATTTAATGACCAGTGATGTTTTTTCCCCCTTGCAAGGATAGGAGCTGGTGCATAACTTCAGTAATTTTCAGACTTGTTGATGTACAACAGTTTGAGATTCCCTTACAACATGGGACTGCTATTATACAGACTTCAAATTTTAGGGTTTTAAGTCAATTCTATTTTATGTTAAATGCATAGTTTTTAATAACACAACTCCTACAGCTGACTGTACCTACACTTCTGTTAATTCAAAACGCTGCTTTTGTTGTGAAACCACAACTGCTCATCTGTGCTGCTTGAAACCCTTGAAATGCCAAGCATTCCGCTTGGCCTTGGTGAAGAAGCACATGCTGAGTACAGAAAGGTGACCTTTGGGTGCACTCATTCAGCTCTATTAAGTGCTTTGACATATTTAAATGAGACATGTAATAAATAAGCTATTACTGCACTTCTATACCGATGTGAGTGGTTGTGTCAAGTGTCTGGGAAGCTGCCATTGTAATGTCTGAATGTTGTTTCTCAGCACATGATCCACCTCCTATAGCTCTTGCATACTTAAACTTCAGATTACTACCCCTTTCCTTAAGCATTCTATAAAATGCTGTAGTAGATGTGGTTTAGAGTGCAGCATGAAAGACCAAATGTCTTCTGGATGCAAAAAGCAGAAGAGCTTGTGGTGTAGCTATAAGGCTGTCATGCATGATGTGCACGGAAGAAAACTTGCCTGAAGATGGACAATGTGCGTGGTAGTTGGAAAAGGGAACGGGTGAGCTAGAGCAGAATTAAGCATGGGGAGGGATGCATTAAAAAGCTCTTGAGGCATAGTGATGGCTGTGCTTTGTGCCATTCAAGCTCTCATTTTCTGTAAGGAGAGCTTGCTTTGACATAGAGATTTCTTTACCATACACATTCATTTGAAAATGGTTGTCCCATCTACTAGTGATTTCAGGGGCAAGTGATGTGCAGGCTTCAAATTTACAGTGGCCATCCTTGAAACTGTTCCTGATCTTGTCTGCCAGAGATTGTGCTGGTTGAAACAGCTGATAAAGAGGTTTGGATACTTGTTTAATCTCTGCAGTGTTCTGATAGCTGAGAAGCATCTGGGCACAAAATTGTGTGGATGCGTAATCACATGTGGATCTACTTTCCAGCTCTATGGTTGTAGGCTGCTTTGTCTCTCTGCCAGGTTGTCTGTATAACACCCCCTCAGCAAAATGAGCTATTTCAGTGCATTCCCCAGAGAGGAAACGCATGATTCTTTGTGACTATGATTTACAGCTGTTTGGAGCAGGGTGCACTGTTCTTCCCAGCAGTCATCTCTTGGTTAACAGTTTGAGAACCAAAAAGCTTGAACTATTGTTGGACGTTTGTGACAGTAGTCTCTCTGGTGCTCTGTTGATTTGAAGTGGTTCCGTAGTGCTCAGACCTCAAAGTGGCTCTAGTGCTGGGATGCACTTGCTGTGACAGGAGTTAGCCTTTTGCACCTTGCTTGACTTCAGTGCCTCAGCTTCTCATCACAAAGTAAACTAGCCTTGCTTTTCCCTGTCTCATGTTATTTTTTTCATATTGCTTCTTTGATTTGTTAAAAAAAGCAGGGATTTCATTTGATGTTGCAGCTTGCTGAAAAGTAGATTAATTTTCTTTTTCATGTGATTGCTTCAGTGTATCAAAAACAATGCTACTTAGCTGGAAAGGCTGACCTGCAGGCAAGGTTATTCCCAATAACTCATTTGGACCTTGCTTGCACAACTGCTTTTGACAGTGGTCTGAGCTGGCCCTGCCTCCTTCTGTACCTCCCACGGCTGGTGCATGGCCAGAAACCACCATGAGCCAGACAGGGAACTGGCCAGGCTCAGTCCCCCCTCCACACACAGGCACCTGTTGTTTTTGCTGAGTTAATTTTGAGAGAGGACAGTCCCTGGGCACAACTTGTGTCAGGTGCTTGGGCCAGCAACACTGGCAGGAGACAGAAGAGCCTGCCCTGGGTGGGATTGATGTGGGTGTATGTTTCATCCCTCTAATTGTGGGATAGTTGACAGTTGGGCTTATCGAAAACAGAGCTCCATACTGTGGTTTCAGCAAAAATAACTATTTGACAGTTTTCTTCAGGGCAGACAGCATGTTTGAGGCCTGACCTCGAAGTGCTTTAGCAATGGCTGTTTGAATGGTTGAATCTGTGAGGCAGCATCTGTACTGAGCCCCCTGGATCAGAGGATGATCATACCACACCCCACGATCCTGGCTGTTGCTTTTTAAAGGTGCTGATATAACAGCTGCATAAGCTAGCTCAACTGTGTTGAAGCAGGATATCTTAAGCCTTTCAAACAAGTTAACTTCATCAGGCTGTGGCAAAGAGGTGATTACATCAGGCATCACCACTGGTGGAGGTGAGAGCTGAGCAAGATGGAGGAAGCCAGTCCATGTGACTCACATGGTCAGGATGGGCAATGTGATTGCTAACAGATTTTTTCCATTATGGCTTGCAGTGGAGAGGTCAGCTTGTATCTTACTGGAAAGTAGAGCACATGCAACTTGAAACTATTCCCAAGTACTGATTTAATGCCAGAAGTGTTACTTGTGTGAGAAATAGTTCTTGCTTTTGCTATGAAAGTACTTTGCATGTCTCTGAGAACAGCTGCTTAGGCTACATTCAGGCTGCTGCTACTTACAATGAATAAATCCCACCTTGCTCCTCCCATGCATTAAAAAAAATAGAAATCTCTGTAACATCCATGAAAGTAATACTACTCTGCACTAGATTTTCACTTTTATGTGCCCCTAAAGTTGTGGTTTGGAACATGATTGATCATTGGATTTCATATTTCTTTTGTGCAGACTGTTTTTAAGGATTCCTCAATCAGCCCTGCCACAGGATTCCCCTTTCCAGGGGCCTGTGTCAGGGCAGAGGGAAGGTCTGGCTTCAGTGGCTGCTTTGTTTCTGTAAGCTGGTCATCTTGTTCCTGTTTTGCTTCTGGCCTGTGGGTGAACTGACTTGAAGATGCTGATTTCCTCTATTTTATGACACAGAACTGGGAAAGCAAAACCTTATCTCTGAGTTATGATTCTGTTCTGTGAAGGACTTAGATTCTTGTTCCATTCACAAACAGATTTTAACTTGCAAGGTCTCTATAAAAACCAACAACACACTGAAGAACACCCAGCTTGATCAAAAACTTTGTGCCTTAGTATTATGTTACCTTTTTGTCATCTTCCAAAACCAGTCAAAAAAAGAATACTGGAGCCCTTGAGAAATTTTCAGTTCTCTATTTGAGAAATGCTAACTTTCTGGGACTTCATTGTGAAGAAATTTGGTTTGGATTGAAACACATCTTTTTCCTGGATGTAAAACCAGCTGTGGTTTTAATCTTTTGCTGTTTTCAAAGCCCTTAAAGATAGTTAGGTTCTTCTAACTTTTTTTGTGTATTGAGAAGCTTTATTCCATTGCTGAGCTTTGGTTATTCTGTACTATTGCTAAATTCTCATCATCCTCCTGCATCAATATTGCCTTTATCCACTTCAGAAATGCAACAGGCTAGCTGAGAGAACTAATCAGTATGATTGTAAAAGGTCAGGTCTGCCTGCTTAGGAGGAAAGAATAATGGTATTTGTCTAGGATTGAGACACAGTCCTTGAATACATAGTTTTATGTATGTTTTGGGTATGACTCAATACCTGGCAAGTTGTTTTTGACCCTTATATTAGGATATAAAGCCTCAGATATAACAATATTCTAATATATAAAGATTTTCTTTGTTTTTTCAGTTCACATGCATTGCAACCCAAGACAACAGAGAACACTCTTGAATTTGTCCCTAACTTGTTCCAGCAATCTGAAATGAACACGGCTGCTGTAGTACAGGGAATCCAAGAGCCCTGTAGTCAGTAATTAAAATGGAAAAGTATGTGATATGTTACTGTCAGCTCTTTGATGCACTGGGTTCAAGAGGAATTCTTGGAGGATTTAAAATTTAAAATTAAGTAGCTGAACTGTTGTTGCCCTTTTCTCATCCAAGAACTGGAGTTCAGAGCTGAACAGGAGTGGTTTCTCCTTCTGGGGGGATCTGGAGTATGGTATTGCTGAGTGATGCAACATATATGACCTAGAGATTAAGGCAAACAAACCTGATGGCTGAAGCTTCTTATCAACAGAGATTTGTACATTAAGACAAATGCTTCTCTGGGTCAGATAGGTGCACTAAATTTTTTGTGAGTTCTAAATAACAGGAATGCCTAATAAGTCACTCTGGTGTCCTCAGTTTTCTGATGTGTTGATAAGTCTGTATTAATCTTACTGAAGTTTCCACTTGGAATAGAAAGGAAGCTGGGGAATCTGTTATGTTGCAAATAGCAACCAGAGGATGCAGGCTGCTGCCAGTGCCAGAAGAGGGGTAGCTGAGCCAAGGTGACAGCAACCATTTATTGAGTTGTGCTTTTTTAACAGAGCTTGGCTAGAGCACTCTGATAGTAAGCCAGGCTGTCTAAAGAGCTCCTGGCTCTAAACCAGGGTGACCTGGGCCTGCCTCAGAACTGAGCAGTGCTGTGTCATGCGACTGACCACACTTCACTGCAGTCATACTGCCTGCTGTGAGGGGAAGGAATCCTTGCTCTGCCTCTGAACTGTGCTGCATTTGATTTTTTTTCTGCTGTTACTTGGATTTCTTCCCAGTTATATTTAACCTGAGCTTTGTGTTCCTTTTCCAGTTTTTAGACAGCTGGCTTTCTGATATGCCTGTAGCTAGGTAGTGTAATCTCTCACTGAGTGTCTTGAAGATAATAGCTCTGCTTGGTTTCTAGCTTTTGACATACATATGTGCAAAGGTGCAGCTAGGCCCCAATAAGCACTGTTAGCATCTTTTGGTCTGAATACTGTAAGACTCTTAACCCCTATTTTGACCCTGAAGCTGGGTGGCTCTACTGCTCTATACCACTTAGACTTAGCACGTCTGCCACTGTTTCTGGGTGGAACACTAAGGTGCAGTAGCGTCCAGTCTGCCAAGGATAACAAATCACAGGTGATGATCCTTAGTCAGGATGGCCTTCACAGAGGTTTGACGGGTAAGAATGGATAATTGGATTTTCAAGAAAGGGAAAAATTGACTCAATGTTACATTCCACAAGTGGTTAAATCTGTTTTGCTCTTAGTCCCAACAAAACAGCAATTATTTCTGGTATTTACAAATATAGAGCATGAATCGGAATTTGAGTTAGTAGTGCTCTTAGCCTTAAACTCGTTTATTTCAGGGACTGGTATCTAGATGATATGCAATTCAGACAACTTGAATACCAACTGACAGGCATTTTTGTCTTTTCAGTTACACTTGGGAAGCAATTGATGCAGACAAAGAGGTGCTTTATAAAATAAATTTCTGTTCTGGTGTTGAAGAGTGTGGAAGGACAAGTGCAGTCTGTGCATATTACATCAAGAATAATACCCATCTGTCTGTAGGTAAGTAAGCAAGTGTCTTGTAGGTAGTTCAGAGGCATGTAAATGGATGGTCTTACAACTATTGCAAAGTTTGATGTGTAAGCAAAGATTCCCACCCCCCACCTTCCGCCTTGGAACTGTGTAAAACTTTGGTTTTTTGCTGATTTGTTAGGGAGATTTGGTAAAACATGATCTGATGGTAGATAATGACTTCATGGCATGGTGAAATGTCTCTTATGCTCTAGTTAACTGTAATCTAGTGTGAAAGTATGCAAGGCTTCCTCCAGTGGAGTAAGTGCATCTACCTGTAGCAGGATGTGGACTGTGCATGACTTTGTAAATACTGAACACAGGATAGAGCTTGAGTTACAGCTCTGAAGTATACTGTAGCCTAGCCTGATGTAATGTCAGGTGTTTGTTCAGAGACTGGTTACTCTCTGTAATGCAATCTTGGGAGTATTGCTGAGTGTCTGGGGTGTCATCTTCAAGTTGTTCCACGCAGAAAGGAAGTTAATGACATGCAGTTCTCCGGTTATGGTTATACTTGTCAAATCTGGTGACAGCTTCAGTAGTTCACAGATGTCCATGGTATTCTGAGGAGATGCAGATTTGTGCATGCTGATCTAAATATGAAACTGGTGTACTGCTATACACATACACATGATTTCATCAGTCAGAAGCACCTTGTGCTCTGAACAGTATTTTTTCATAAGTTCATGTTATTTATTTTCATGGATGTTTGTTGCTTTCAAGGTTGCTTTTGTGTATTGGCTAACAGAACAATAATACATAAGTACTGTTCAGGAGGCTTTCTCATGGCTGACTGTAACTTCTAATAAAGTAATAGCATTCTGAAGAGCGATATCTCTTTATACTGCTTCATAGTGTCTGCAGAACTGAAGTCTGATTTAACATGCTTGCCAGTCTTTCCAGCCAGTGGCAGACCACGTTTAAAAGAAGCTATGAGTCTTCATTGAATTGCTTGAGCTGCCAGAATATGGAGGAGGAAGGTGTTTCTCATCTGTACGCCAATGCACGGCAGCTAGTCAGCTTCCATTCTCCTCAGGCCTCTCTATTAGAGATACTTTGGTTTCAATCTATGGTCAGTCAAATTGTTAGTGTTGGGACTCAGGCTTACAGAATCATTGAGTGCATGAATAAAGGTGTGTTCAGGCTCCAGAATTCTCTGGGATGACCAGTTAGATGGCATTTGTATTCAAACTGCAACTGCATATAGTGTAGCATCTTCTCTGAGGAGGATGAGCACTTGATGCTGTTATTCTTGTACATTTTAGGAATGAAACACATTTTTATTTCCTGCTCATGGGGGTCTCATCTCATATGCTGTTGAGGCTTCTGTTGCTTTTTGGATTAGAAAAGAAAGCAGCATCTGAGCGTCTGTTTTAACATGCTGCTTTGGGTGAGACAGGAATGTGGCAGGTGGAATGAGACTGAGGAAGTCTGTTCTCCCCAGGGAAGTGTGAGAACTAGAGGCTTGTGTATGTTTTGTTCCACACTTCTTGTGGAGAGACGAAGGGAGAGCAGAGCTGGGTGATGACAGAGCAATATCGAATATTTCTCTGTATGCAAACCTTGAGTTCCTGAGTGCCTCTGTGTTGCTGTTGTTGCTATTTTCTGCTGGGAGGGATGGCTTTTACCCCACTAACGTAGTGGATATGCAAGCTTCGTTTATTATTTCAGATAGGTTACATTTATACCTTACAGACAACTACTCATTAATAGGCACAACTGGCATTACCTAATTGGCTTACTCTAGAAGCTGTATTAGCATACACTCTGTTTTTCATTCCTAACCTCTGTTTCTCTAACTACAAGCCTTCTGTTATCTCTAACTACTCTTCTCAAGGACATATTGCTTTAGTACAGCTTTTCTATGTCTACATGGCTCTGTTCACATAGCTATTTTTCTCTACACCTCTGTGCTTCTGAGTGGAAGAGGATTTAGCGTCAGATATACTGTGGTCTTGATGAGGCAGTTTGAAATGACTTTCAAAGGTTAAACCATGAATCTTGTTCAAGTGGGATGTGTTTTTAACTACCCTGCAATAAAGTGAGAAATCAAGGTGAGCAGCTAACATTGTCATTGAATTTTGCTTTGTTCTATGAGTCAAATTATCCAAGTTTGTTCTTGCTCATGCCTCTAAATGCCTTGGAGTTTCATTACCATCACAGTGAGTTTAGATCATGCTAATGGGGTTATCAAGCTTCTTTGTTAAAAGTGAAAAAAATCACTCATAGTGAGAAAAAGTCACTCCTAATGAGAAAAGAGTAATCTCTCTGATCCAGGTCTAGGCAGGTGTAGACTCCCAGTTACTTAAATTAGCTAAACCACATACTTGTCTTCAAGCAATCCAGATGACATGAGGTTACCTGTATGCTAAAGCTGTGGGCATATGAAGGACTTTTATTTGGGAGAAGGACAATTTGTCAACGATAAATTTTGTTAAGTTGTAAGCTTTCTTCAAATATGGTCTTGATCAGTTCTCTTCTTCATTCTTTCAGGAAAAAAAAATTCAGTGCAAACAATTGTTTTATTTTTTAAATATTAGCTGTGCAAGGGATGACAGCTGTAGGACTGTTTGTTACTCCCAGCTTTGAGGGGTGTTAAGGCCATATGCTCTGTGGCAGTAATCATTCTGTGTCCCAGGGAAGCCTTGTGGCTAATCTTAACTATATGTCAGTGATGTACTAGGGTTTGCATGGAGACCCTAAAGGCCTCTCCTCTGCACTTCTATTGATTAATCCTAGAAGTTTTTAAAGGTAGGCAAATGTAAACATTCGGTGTTGTCATGAACATCAGTGAGGATGGAAATGACATGGTAGCTATTAAACTTTTTAACTTACCTTGATGCCTAGTGACTCATGTGCCACATACTTGCACTGCTTCTAGAAAATGAAGGTATTACTTGAAGTGTCTGTTAACCTGATGGTGAAATGTGCACTTTGTCCTGCTGCTGTAGGATGAGTGGACATGACATGATAGCTGCCACCTAAATGCCACTTTCTTCTGGACAACTGATTAGATGTCTTCCATGGTTGCCTTTTTCCTGCTAAGTAGCTAAGCATTTGCAGTCAATGAGCCGAAGGGGTTGTGGACAGTGCCTTTGATACTGATTTTGTGCAGCTGTGTAACATGAGGTATTAGGTGCTGAGTTTTGTGAACATACCAGCTGACTTGTAGTGTGTTGATTTCTGATTTGTAGTGTCTTGCTTTGTGTAAACAACGTATCTCTGAAGTCAGGAAGAAACGTGAGTGATGATTGTAGAGGGAGCCTGATGTTACAGTAAAAGTGGTTGCAGCTCTGGAAGGAAGCTGGTCATGTGAGGGGTTGATATTCTTTTCTCTGTGAGCAGGGGTGTGATGAGATGAGGCATGTGCCACTGAAGAGACTTTTCCTAAATCTTTCAGCAAGTTACCAAACTAATTGTTAGCATGCAAGGGGGGAGGGAGCATGCCTGTTGGCCTGTAGTAAACCAGATATACTGGCTGAGCTTGTATTTTCTTGAATATTACTTTAACTGAAAAAATTGAAATCAGCTTGCAAATACCTTTAGTGCAATGTACTGTGTTTTTAGCACAGAGAGCACTAAGTCCTCAGATGGTGCTGCCAATAAGTACCCTGCTAAATGGGGGCTTGTTAGCTGTATGCATTTATAACGCGAGGTTTTCAGTCATGTGCATATTGTTACTATATACATCTCTTGCCTAGAAAGTTGTGTTGGCTTCCTTCTGGTAATCTGTGGAAGAAAAGAGGACACCTTGACAGTATCTTTTAAGCAATCATGTGATAAGTAACATTCTTGCTCTCAAAGCAGTATGTAACTCTTATGTTTGAGAGCTGCATGGCACTTTGGCTAGCATCAGTGCTGGAAGCTGCAGAATCTGAAGATAGCCTTTTGATAAGACAGGAAATAAAAAAGACACAAACCACATGTATCATTTTTCTGCCCAGTTTTTTGACTTCTGCTCCTTTTCATTTCTCTAGGCTATATTACTAAAATGGAAAGGAGAAAGCTGATCCATGCTCACACTTGATAGCATTTTCTGTAGTTCAAACCGAACTCACTGCAGAATTAAAATCTACTTCTCAAAATTAAAAAAAAAAGAACAGGCTGGAGTTAGCATACAAGATCTAAAACTGGTTGGTATTTAACATTAACCAAAATGGGCCTGAGCAGGAACATTTTGGCGGCCTGAGCTGATGCTCAGCATGACTTGAAATGTGCTCCACCTTTCCCCTTCATGTCAGGTGCTGGGAAAGAGAACAGGGTGCAGTGGCAAAGCACTGACCCTACTCTTCATGCAGCCTGTGAGCTGTGCTAAAGGGGATGGGAGATGCGGGAGATTTGTACTGAGGCAGTAGATCTGTGCTGGGTTTGTCTGCCGACAGTGCCAGTGCATGGGCACCAGTTTGTTCTTCGTTAAGTAGATTAAAGATTAAGTGGAGCCAGCAATGTGCACCTGCAGCCCAGAAAGCCAGCTGTATCAAAAGCAATGTGGCCAGCCGGTTGAGGGAGGTGATTCTGCCCCTCCTTTCCCTCTGATGAGACCACACCTGGAGTACTGCATCCAGTTTTGAGGTTCTCAGCATAGGAAGGTCATGGACCTGTTGGAACAGGTCAAGAGGAGGATCACAGAAATGCTCACAGGGCTGGAGCACCTCTCCTATTAAGACAGTGAGAAAGTTGAGGTTGGTTAGCTTGGGAAAGAGAAGACTCCAGGGAGACCTCATTGCATCATTCCAGTGCTTATAGGAGGCTTTTAAGGAAAAGGAGGAGAGACTTAGCAGGGCCTGTAGTTATAAGACAAGAGGTAATAATTTTAAATCAAAGGAGGGTAGGTTCAGACGAGATACAAGGAATACATTTCTTTATGGTGATGGTGGCGAGGTGCTGGAACAAGTTGTCCAGAGGGGTTGCAGATGCCCCATCCCGAAGATGTTCATGGTCAGGTTGAATGGGGCTCTGAGCAACTGATCAAGTTGAAAATGTTCCTTCTTATTGCAGAGGGGTTTATTCTAAGCAAAACCATTCGATGATAAACTCTCATCTTGTGCTGATGCTATTATTATAAATGGTATAAAGGCTGAGAAACTGGTAAATAGAATCTGGTAGGAGGAAGGAGTGAATTGTGATTGAAACTAGTTGGTAACAGCTTTACTTCTTTCTAAGGTGGTGACTAGTTTGTAGTAGCACCTGCTGTTGTACTTTTATTTTAAAAACTGTTTGCTAAAAGCCTTTAAGAAAGTAGAAGTGTGATTAGAGATGTCAAGCACTATCTTAACTTGGACCTAATCTTCCAAAGCAGAAAATCCACAAATGTCTTCAGCTGTACTGTCTTCAAGTGGACTGGTGTGTTTTGTGCTTCTCAGTGTTTGAAACTAGATGATATCTGTTGAGCTTCTAATGCAGGTGTTGTATTATAATACCCTTTTTTCTGCCCCCCTCTTATTTTAAACCCTAGGTGACTTAGCCCTTCAAAAAGTTTCTGAAAGTCTTCTGGAGCTTAACACTACACATAACTGCTTGCAGCAAGGCAGTGAACACCAAATTCAAAGCAATATTAACTTCCTGTGTGGGAAAACACTGGTAAGTCTAAATAATGTGCTGTTATCTTCAATGGAAATGACAAGTAGTTCTGACTTCCTTTTTAAGGAGACCTGTTGTACTTTTGGATATACTGAGCTTCATAGCTTAAAGAAAAGGCAGTTATGTTTTACCTTAAGGTCAGGATTTATTGTGGCTTTCAAAATTCAGTCCTGGTAGGAAATTGTTGCAGTCTGCAGCTTAGCTCTGGTTATGGGCTCTTCTTTGTCTTTAATGTTTTTACATGGCTGGCACTGTAGTATTTTATTAGCTTAATATGGAGGAATGAGTCAACAACATTACAGGGTGCTGTAACAGTGTGAGCTGTTGTTTAATTGTTGGCTGTGCCTTAGCTGTGGACCTGGCATGACTGTTTAATAGAACAGTATTGTAGAAAATGACTGACCTCTGTTATCGGGCAGCATAGTTGACAACAATAAGCCTTAGGCTTGATCTGTACATTGTTGAACTAACAGTGCTTATACAGCCAGTTGGGCTTCTGAGGAAACAGTTGTTTGTGAGAATGTGTTTGAAGTGTAATTGGAGATCCCCAAAACGTTTCGAGGGACCTGTGCACTTCACTTAAGAGTGCTTGTGGAGTTACATGCTCCACGCATTTAACAGATATGAGAGCTCAGTACAGACTGTGATTGCTTCACATATTTGTGTATCTGGGAGAAGTATTTATTGGTGCTGCTATTGGCACTGACAATGCTATTGCACACCCCCTCTTGGAAATCCAGCCAATTCAAAGAAAGTGCCAGTGCAACAGAGGCTTAAACACTTCTTGTTCTGTTTCAGCAGATAACTATATAAATGAAATTAAAAATTATTACTCAACTTCAACTGTAATGCCAGATCATACTGATCTTCAGACTTCTTCTGGTTAGCTCATTTCTAGTACCTGTTTGTCTTGTGACATAGTAAGAGGATTTTGTAATAGTGTCTGGAACAACTTGGTTTGTCCCCTTTTATGGCAGAGTTAAATGAGAGAGTGAATACGTTTAAGTATGTTTAAACTGCTTCTAGCTTATGTGATGGGGAGGACAAAGTGAAAAATTGTTGCATTTCCACTGAGAGACATTCAGCTGAACATCCAGTTCTGAACCATGGTAGGACCCCCATTTTGAAATATATACAAATATATAACACGAGCCTATAAAAATAGGCAACTAGGTCAGGGATATTCTTTCTGTGTAGCAGAAGAGGCTGCTAATTAGTTGTTTCTGTAGGATAAAAGGGATCTGATAAATCATGTGTTGCCTCACTGTGTTAACCTATTTATATCCATATTGGTTTTCCTTTCTAGTAAGCAGATATCACTGGTGCTTCTGTCATTGTCAGTATAGTGAGCACTTCTAAAAGATGGAGTATAGTTACTGCATATTACACTGGCACATGTTGAATATTGCTGCATATGCAGACTAAGGATTTGGCATCCTGCATCTTCCTGAGTTGCCCAACAAAGCTGTTATGTAACAATCTTGCTGTTAACAAGGGCAGTTAAGAAACTCCATGCCCTGGTTCTGTGATAGGCTGTATTCTGTTTTTCTTAATCTCTTGGCTGAACTTCTTAATGTCTACAGGTGTAAAATAAAACCAGTCTGTTTTTCAAAGCATTATTTTTTCTTACTTAAATAGGGTACCCCTGAATTTGTAACGGCAACAGAATGTGTGTATTATTTTGAATGGAGGACCTTTGTGGCTTGCAAGAAAGACTTGTTTAAACCTGTGAAAGAGGTAATCTATGTACTATCCATGCAAAAGTTACTCTTCAGATACATGACAATTTTACTCTTACCTGCCCCCCACCATATTAATCTGAACAACTTCCATAAACCTATGTTTTTCATGGGTATGTAAAGCATAACTATTGGAAGTTGGTGGAGCTGAGAATTTTAAATAACTTTTGAACCTTTTCTATGCATTGGGTGGTTGTTTATAGTAAAACTCTTCTAAAAACTGGAGCAAGGGAATCTAACTTTGGATGCCTCATTTTAATCAGCATGTCTAGCTTTGAGCTTCCAGAAGTAAAAAAAACTTTACTACATACTAACTGGGCTTCATATATGCTTGTTCATAACTTCCCCCACTTGTGTAGCATGGTTTGAATGTAATATTTTTTGTTGTTGTTCTAGGTTCCTTGCTATGTGTTCGATGGAGACCACAAGAAACATGACTTGAATCCTCTCATCCAAGTTTCAGGACATTACTTGGTGGATGATTCTGACGATGATTCCTTGTTCATAAATGTCTGCAGGGACATAGGTTTGAATGGTTGTTTGTGTCACCTGTCAGTGTGTAAATTTCTTGTAGTGTGGTTCTTTGCTATTGTCTCCATTAAAGTTGTCCTATGACCAAAGATCAGTATTTCAAGACTTAGATAATTATTTCAAACTTTCTACCCTCCCAAGTATTGAGGTGTTCAGAGATATGCCCCTTCTAGATGTGCAAGTACTGTTAGTACAGTTTAAATCACTTTTTCTAAGCGGGAGAGTGCAGCTTGTCTGTGTTTGTTTACTGCCAAATAGCACCAGTACTGTTCACAGGGCTTCGTGTGCTATAAATTTATTCCTTTGGACTCCAGGTTGTTGCCCAGTTCCTGATGAATGTCCTGAGGTGCATCTAAAATACTGTTTAGGTGCTTTCCTAAGTACTGGTGCACAGCTAGCACTTTCCTCTCTGTTGAAAGCAGTGTATATAAGGAATTAAACCAGCAAAACTATGTATTTGCAACTTGCTGAAAAGGTTAATTTAGCTGTATACTCCCACTGCAATTTTTACTTTGCAGTTAAATATGTGTTTTGTGCCCTTGTTAAGGGTTTAACACTTCTATTTTTAGCAAGAGGTCTGTTCTTTTAGATATCTCACTAGTATGAAACTTTTTGCTGACTGGTTTGAATTAGATGGTTAATAAGGAAAAAAGAAGGGGGTAAAACCTTCACTGTAAGGAGGAATTACCCGTTACTTGGTTGTGGGGAAAAAAAATAAATACTTGGCACACTTTCAGAAGTTTTCAAAGCCCTGTGTATCCAGCAGCTGTACTAGCAACTGGCTAGTTCCTTTGTGAGGAAGGATGAATTTGCTATCCCCGGCCAGAGCAGCATGAATTAGCACAGGCACTCCAGGTTTTGTCTTGTCAGTTCCACATTCCAATGTAGCCCACTTCTTAGAACTATTTTTACAAGAACCTACAGATAAAATGAGAAGATACTTCAGGAAGTGCAGGGCTTAGAAACCGAGTCTTACGACTTCTTTTCTGTGTGCTATAAC
>VWYI01015631.1:0-53127 GCA_013399455.1 Anthoscopus minutus
CCTCCTTCTCCTTCCTCCATGCAGGTATTCATACAAAGGACAGAGCAGTAGAGAAATGAGAGCCACCCGTGCAAAATTATAAGAGAGGTTCAAGTTAAAAGAGCCAAGAAAATGGTGTTGGAAAGGTCACAGGTCAGTGTGTTTTGTGGAAAGTGACAGGAAAAGCAATGGCATAGAGGGCATGGGAACCAGAATAATTTTATTTCACTACATAATAGCAGAAAAGCAAAAAAGAGGAAAAAAAATGTATAGTCAAGGAATATGGAGAATTCCAGTAAAGATAAATATATAATTTATATATTAGGTCATTAAAAAAAAATTGCTTAACAGAGTGACCACTGCTTACTGGAGACAACATCTTTCATGTGCTTGGAGACAACATCTTATCATGTGTAGCTGATAGAGCTAGGGCTGTTCAGCCTGTTGAAAAGAAGGCACAAGGGCACCTTTAGGAGTGTGTTGAAATACCTGATGGGAGGAAATGAAGAAGAGGGATGCAGACTTCTCCGTAGTACTCACTGACAAAATGGTCACACATTAAAACACATGGAATTCTCTCAGACAAGAAAAATGTTTTTCTTTCTGTTGATCAAATGATGGAACAGATTATTGAGAGGTCATGAAATCTCTTTGAATATATCCAAAGATTGGACTCAGATAACCTGCTCTAGGACTTGAGGATCCCAAGAAGTCCCTTCCAATTTGTGATTCTCTGAAGCAGTTGCTCAGTTTTGTGATCAAAATGATTGCTGGTCAGTTTTCAGATTTCAACTCAATTATGCAATCACAATCATCAGCAATGAGAGGTATCCAGATATCAGAACATTAGCTCTGCAGAAGGAGGACACACTCCAAAACTCTGAGATGAAATTGGTGTGAAATAAAGAAGCTGTTAAATAAATTCAACAAGAATGTATTGAAATAAACCTGATAAGTGTTTTCATACAAATGAAATATGTCCT
Organism: Anthoscopus minutus; assembly: GCA_013399455.1. Classification (NCBI taxonomy): domain Eukaryota; kingdom Metazoa; phylum Chordata; class Aves; order Passeriformes; family Paridae; genus Anthoscopus; species Anthoscopus minutus. The sequence continues at coordinate 963 of VWYI01015631.1, forward strand.
GATAACAAAAGAACTTTAGCGAGGAGCAGAAGGAAGTATCACTCTGCCATGGTAGGGATGCTATCCATACCCATGTCACTCACAGCAGATGCTTGTCTGACCTAAACAGATGGCATTCTGCAGTCTCTCAGGCTCTACTTTATTAAAATTCTCATGTCAGAACATGGTAGGTAGTGTTTTGTACTGTAGTCCATTTAATTTGAAAACACAGGAATTTTGCTTTCAAGTTTAATGTTTACTAGAGGCTTGGGGAGCTAAGTATTGATCTGCAATACAGAGAGCAGCTAGAGATGCTTCATGGATACAATTAGAGAGAAGGCTTGATTCTGTCATTTAGATTCAGAAATCCAGTGCCACTTGAAATGGGTCAGCCACGTGCTATTTTTGAAAAATGTTGGTATCCTATAGAATCTGCGTCATTCTGTCATATCCCAGGATTATGGGCCTGTTGTAGAACATGGCTGTAATTATAAAAGTCCTGTAAATGGACCAAGTAGGTAGATAAACCCTTCCATTCTTTTTCTTTATAGAAATTAAAAGAAAACTTTAAGCAAGACAGTAGCCAAAGAATTAATATCTTTTGATGACACAAAACATGAGCTTTAATCTATCAACACGCATATTTTCTTTTCTGATGGAATGTTTCTAGTTTGTTTTCTACAGAACATAAAGTTACTTAGATTTTAGTGTCTTAAGAAATCTATCATACCTGTTCCTGTGAAATGAATTCTCTGAAATACAGAGAAAAAATTTTAATAAAAACCCTGACTGCACTGGGTATTACAGTATGACATTCAGATAGCTTTCTATCTCTTGGCAGTTTGAGGAGGAATTTTCCTCTGAGGAGCCATAAAACTGAACTGGAGAAAAAAAAAGACAATTTTGGGAAATGCCTATATAGTCACTGATTTACCTCTGGAACTTGCTTGTACTGTACTAATGAACTTTAGATGGAGACTGCTAGTTCTTCTTTTTAAGTGTTCAGCTCTGGTGCTCAGTTACACTGGATCTTGCCATCTGCAGTTTCATGTCTACATTTTATTTTTTCCCCAAAGTCTTATGCTTGGCTTCACTCTAGGTCATCATGCTGTAGGTTGATATCAGGGATTTTGTCTGTTAGATACATGCCATCATTTTGAACAACACCCACTGTATTTCTCTGACATTCATTGCATTCCCACAGACAAGACCTTGTTCAGTGAGGCACATCATCTAACCACAGCAATACACCTTAGAGCAACATGATCACCTGTGTGCGCTTACTGAATCACCTACACCATCCCTTGGTTGTTTGGAGATAGCTTGAGCACTGTTCTGGGCATTTATCCATCTTTCATGCCTCTGATTGACAGATTGAGTACTAATATTTGGAAAACTGGATATAACTTCCATGTCTTCCCACCATGTTTTTAGGAAAAACACTAAAACAATATTATCTTTAATTTCAAATAATCAGTAGCCCCTATTGCAATATTCTAGTTACAGATCATTAAGATCTTAACAGATCATCTCTATTAAATCTTGCCATCTGCTTTCAATTCTCTTACAAATTTCCATTCAGTTGCCTTTTCAGATGGTGAATATTTTCCCCTCAGGTTTCACTCCAGCTACCAGGAAGGCAAATTTAATCCATCTAATATTGTTAGCACACTTGTTCTTGGAGCAGTCATAAGAAGTAGTCCTTGCAGTGAGCGGAGAGTAGAGAATAGCTCTGTCATTGTTGCAAACACCATAACCGAGCACAGCAATGAAATCTCATATTCTAGTGCCCTTTTGTCAGGACCAGTTTCATTTCTAGAAGAAGACCTGAGGCAAAACCTCAGATCCAGCAAAAAGCTTTTGACTATTCCTTAACAGTCACTCCTGTCTACATTGGAGTTCTTAACCTTCATAAACTGTTTTTTATGCCCTAGACTGAAAACATCCCTTCATTTGATTATCAGTATGAATAACCATGCCTAGTGTTAGGGCTTTTCCTCTTGAGCCCTTCTTCATGCTACAGTGTTCCCTCCAGGTACCTGAAACTTTGAGTATTTCCCCCAAAATTTCCTGCAAGCAACTGGTACTAACTGGTTTCTTCAGGAGAGAAGAATCTTTTCAGGATCTTTGGCTGTAGATGACTCCTACAGCTTTGTGTGTGAGACATTTGAGATCTCTGTATCTACATAGCTCTCTGAAATGGTTTGCCTTTTGAGTGAGCCAAAACTATCTAGCTACAGGGGCTGTATTTGTAAATGTGGAGGTTTTAACTCCACTGCACACTGAATATTTAGAAATTAAGATGCTGTACTTACCAGATTTTCTGGGTATGCACAGATCAGTTTGATAGACATTACACACTATCCCCTGACATGTGAAATGAGCCTAATGTGTCCAGGAAATTTGATAGAGCAGTGCAAGGGGTCATTAGTTCACTATTGAAGGAACTATTCATTAGTAGGTGGCAAATGCATTTCCTCAAACCTACAGCACATTTGTGGTGAGACTATGCCAAAGAATTACACTAATTAGACTGAAAGATATTAAACATGTTCTCCATAATATTTAACATAATTTCCTACAACAGCCTGCTGAACCTTTCTTGCTCCAGACATGGAATTTATGTGCATATTTCCTCTGTTCCCCATTCATTAAATCCAAGTAATGCTGTTTGTATCACTCATTCTTGCAAAGCCTTTTATTTAGCCTTCTCCAAAGGCACTGTAAAGAGATTTTGAATCTGTTGTTTATTGCAGAGTAATTTCTCAGTCATTTTTTCTTTCATTGTATAAAAGATTAAGTGAATCTGTGACCATATTTTCCATTTGTGATAAATGCAGTTTCTGATAAAACAGAAGGTGATTTTCTTCATGTTAGCCTGTGACTGTTTAAAGCATTTCCTTTGATCAAGAGTCTATAGTGAAAGTAACGAAGGGTGTGACCGCAGCTTTGTAGCAGCTGAAATAGTGCATTACAGGGCATCACTCCTGGCAGAATGTGGCCTCATGTCCTTCTATAACGTTAATACCAGTAGAGGAAAGAGTAGAATGCACTTGTCTTGAGCTGTATACTTGATTCTGGTCATGCCACCTCCAGAACTACAGAACATAAAAAGCAAAAAATGAAGCCTATTTGAAATAAGGAGACGAAAAATCCCTTAAAGCTTTGATGCGGAAAAAGATTTGAACATATTAGAGCTGTATTATTTACATAAACAATTATTAGGAAGCATGATAAGAAGTTATTTGTGAAATAATAAACTATATGGAAAAGGAACAATCCTCTTGTCTTTCTGTATATTACAAAACTAAGGTACATGTGCTGGAACTAGAAGAAATTTCAATTGTAAAATAAAGATATGTTTAAACAACATGTAATTAACATGTAGAACTCACTGCTTCAAGAAAAAAATGTGTGAGAAAGTAAGTGTTCATATCCAAAAAACTGTTTGAATTCTGATTCAGAATTCTTCTAGAATAAAACTTATCTAAGAATTAGCCATGCATTATTGAAGGCTATGAAAGGTTTCATCTTGACTTTGGTGTGATGAGACTTGGACCTTCTATATCAAATAAACATGATTGCTAGACAGAAATGTTAGATCTAAAATGGGAACCTGATACATTTTGAGTGAGAGAACCTGATAAATTTTGAGTGAGAGAAGGATGTTATTTTGACTATAAATTAGATTTTCTGACACAAAGATTCCCTTCCAGACTTATATAGCCACATTTTATTTTAAAAAGTATATTAAGGTAAAATAAATTAATATCCTCTACATTTTTCTAAGGTAAATTTTAGCACTGCAACTGATCTCAGGATATAATATAACACATTCAAGGTAGGATTAAATATATCTATGTAATTTTTGCCTCTCTCATACCGCACACAACAAAATTATCACGACTCCACACAGTCAGGTCATTGTAAAAGAGCATATGTTATATTCAAAATTAGAAAAGACTAAAAAGGCCTTATTTTAAGAAAAACGTCCAGTTTGGTCCCCCTTTAAAATGAATTCATCCTTTCCAGACACCCTAATATAAGGCAAGAAAAGTGATCAATACACTAAAAATCATGATTTATATGGAAAAACAGTTGGGGGAATTACTGATATTTAATCTGAAGATGAGAAATTTGTCAAAGACTATAGCAGATATTCAGATAGTTGAAAGATTGGTTTGAAAAAGGAGGGAATATTTGAATTCTAATTTAAATTAGTAATTTTTTAATTGTTTTGGTTGATATGCATGTGTGTATATGGTTTATAATGCTCATTGTCAGACAAGTCTCATCATAGTAGACATGCTTTAGCTTACCAGTGTATGAAAATCATACATTTCAAAGCAAAACAAAAAAGTATCATATTTTTTAACTAAAATGTCTTTTTATGTGATTAGATAATGTTGCTGGAAACCAAGATAGGCAGACTAATTATTTTTTGATGAAGAAATAAGCATTTGAACTTCATAGCAAAAAATGAAAATATTATATAGAAATATTATAGAAATAATATTCAAAACAAATTGAATTTCAGAACTTGTGCTTTTTAAGCTGGGTGAAGTATGCTGATGCTCAAACATATTTCCATATCATATTTTATATTCTGTGAATAAAAATAGTTCCATTAAAAATTTATATAGTATATAGTGTATATAGTATATAAATATATAGTTCTTCTTAATCAAACTGAGAAATCTTTTGCATTTGGACTGGTGTATGTTAGAATGCTGGTTATCACTGTTTAATTATAAAATATCTTTGCAGTTCTCTAACAAGGATCAAAGTACCAAGTGTCTCATTCTGTGCTAAAAGAACTTGACCAGAACTGCCTGTCGAGTAGTTCTTTGTTTTCATTACCCTTAAAAACTGGGAGTTCCAGTTCTGACTTGATTTTACACTCAAGAATATGGTAGTAAATGTTGTTTAAAACCATTGTAAAAATATTAAAGCAAATATGTAAAATCACTATTTTCTCCACAAAGGACAATTCCATAACAATTTTGCAAGAAATACTATCAGCTAATAATCTCAGCCTTAAATACATGATGTGAAAAGAAGGTAAATTACTTTGGATCATTTGACTGCTATGAAGATAGCCATACAATACCTTTTGTGAGTTTATTTCCTATCTGTAAAACTAATGAGGTAAAAATAGGTAAATCCATGACATGCTCACACATTGTGGGTTGGGAAGGCCTCAGTCCATAGTTCTAAAAGCTGGGTGTTTTGCTTAAGCAAAGCTCATAGAAGATAAATTTGTTTGAATTTAAAATAATAAATACACTGTAATTTCAGGAAATAACACTGCTGCTCTGAAAATATTATTGGGTATCTGTTGAAGCTACGATGGGGTGCAAAATGTCATTTTGCCAACAGAGCCAGGATATCTGATCAACAGAAATATCCAGGGCCCTTTACAAATACATAACCTTTTGTCCTTGCTTACAACACATATCAAGCAAGGAGAAAGAGATAAAAAGTCCATGTGATTCTGGGGATAAGCTAAATGCATATCCTGGGTTATTAAACTATTAAACTGGTTAGAAGCTACTATGTACCACCCAGGTAAGGGAGAGGGCTAGGCACTACTGCTTGCAGGTCTATTGGCTACTTTCCTGAAGACAGAACTCAGTTAATTTTTCCTTCTTTTTCTCTCAGGCTTCCTACCACACCCCATGCCTTCCCAAGGAAAAATGCTTTAAGTGCTTCTTACCTGAGAAGGAAATCTGATGGATTTGTCAGCCATACCCTCTCCTGCTGTCAGAATACAGGGGTATGTCTTCCCCAGCAAGCAGCCCATTAATTTACAGCTCGTTCCTGAACATGGCAAGCTCATTATATTGGCAAAACTTAGAAGTCCAAATCTTTGACCCTCATTTTCCTTCAAGAGCAACATATAACAAGGACAATGCGTAATAAATTACACTGGAACAAAAGGAAGAAAAAAAGAAGAAAAATTATATATCATGTGGGCCTGAGGAGGCATGGAAAATTACAGTGATGTGAACCATATGAATGAGCTTACAGCAAATAAACTCTCTCTATCCTGTTGTTTTTTGTTGTTTTTTTTCTTAAGCTGGAATAACTGTTGTCTCCCAACTTACTCTGCAGCTAAAGATATATTAATTGTTTCTACATGTCTGCAGTGCTTGGATTCTTTAATCCAGTTGCACATTTTCTCTTCTAAATCTCACCTTAATTCCTTTTTCTCTTTAGCTAGTGATGGACTTAACCCTTAAAGTGTTTTGTGATAGGAGTAAAAGAATGCTGTATAAAATGAAATTGTTTTGCACTACACCATGGAATTGTAATTCAGATCAAAAGCAGATGACTGAGTTGTCAAATTGATTTATCTGCTGTAAACAAGATGCATATGCTGAAAAGTTAATTTATTTGGGACAATAATAAAAGAAATACATGTAATTATAAGAAAATTCACATGTACACCAGTAAGAGCAGAAGCTTTAGTCTTTCATGTTGCTGTGTACTGATAAGCACATCTACAAGCTTGTTGAAGAGTCCTGCTGACAACAGGAAAACAAAGAAAAACAGAAAAAATGTTTAGATTTTAATTTTGAACCTTCAGTGCAATGTTTAGATAAAAATGCTACAATGAACTGAAGAAAAAAACCCAATATAGTTCAAGAAATTTATTACCTACTGAAACCCTCCTGAAAGTTTCATATATGATTGTAAGGACTGGTTTTCTTAAAAAGCCCTCCAAATTTAAGCCGTCTAACTGCTGCTGTAAGTTCTTATCAAGTTAAGATTTTTTTAGTCCCTTGAGCATGTTACCTATAAAGCTGAGGATATCTGAATTTTTGAGGAATTCACTCTAAGTTAATGTAGGGAGAACTTAGGAGGAAAGGTCAGAATTGTACTGACATGTTCATGTGTAGGTTTAACTAAATGTTTCAGATCTCACTAAGGTGGCACTGACATATACAAATTCCTCAGCCTTAAAATATTAGGAAGTGTTCAACTTTGGGAAGAAAAATTATGATGATCTCTTGGCCACTCAGAAGTCCTTATGCCCACAACACTTCAGAATGCAAGCTGTGCATTTCAATGGAAATCAAGTATTTATTTTTCATCAGATTCATCTGTACTTGTAAAGTTGCCTTATGTGATCTGGGTTTGGGAACACTTTAAGACTGCTGGCACAAAACACTAATCAGATGTTTTGCTTCCACATTAACCAGTATGCACTTTCTGTATGAGCCCATGGAATGCGGTTGCATGCTATTATGCATTATTATACATGATCCACTTCCTGATCAGTCATTTTCAACAGCTCCTATGTTCTCTACATCTGTGTCTGTGTGAAGGACTGAGTTTGAGAGCTCAGAAAACAAATTCTGTTTATCTAAGATGATTTTATTTTCCTCTGAGTCTCACAGAAAGAAAATATTCACCAGGTAACAAAGGCAATGCTCCTGTTCATACTTGAGTCATTCACTTGAGAAATAAGTTGCCAAATTTCAATGCTGCTTTGTTGTGAAAACACTTTTGAAGAAGGTAGAACAAAATGAATAGGAATGACTACCAAAAAAATTAAAAATTTTAAAAATACCCTGGAACTCCCTTGGGAAGAATAATTTTAAGACAAAGGAGATACCAGGACAAACCTCTGCTGTGCATCAAGCAGATAGATTATGCTTAGGAATATACACAATTTTAAAACTTCTTTTTTTCAGTGAGATTAATTTCCTTTCAGAATATATAATCCTCTTCTGAAAGTGTAAAAATAATAATTGTATTCCCAGCTTCCCCCATGCCTAACAGAGCCAATGCCAGCCAGCTCTAAGACAGACTGTCTGCTGATCAAGACCATTAGTGACAGCACCTCTGGAATAATGTATTTAAGAAGGATAAAAAACTACTTTGAATAACTGAATTGATGAGAGGAGTGAGAATATGTGAGATAGACACATATGCATCCACCTAGGTCAGTGAGGAAGAGGCAAGAGGAGTACTCCAGGTGCTGGAGCAGAGATCCTCCTGCAGCCCCGCGTACAGACCAAGTTGAGGCAGCTGTGCCTCTGCAGCCTGTGGAAGTCCATGATGGATCAAAGGATCCACCTTCAGTCCCTGAAGGACCCTGTGATGGAACAGGTGGATGCCCAAAGGAGGCCATGAGAAGACTGAACTTGAGCAGGCTCCTAGCAAGACATGGAGAGCAGAGACTGTACTGGAGAAGTCTCTTGCTCCTGAAGGAATGCAACCCATGGGCAGAACCCACACCAGTTCAGTTAATGAACAAATGCAGACTGTTGGAAGGACCTGTTCTGGAGAAGTCCATGGAGGATTGTCTCCCAAGAGATTAATCCCATGGTGGACCAGGGAAAGAGTATGAGAAGTCCTTTCAGAAAGGTGGAAGGAGTGGCAGACACAATATGTGATGTGTTCACAGGTCCAACTCCCTGTTCCCCTGTGCTGCTGGGAGAGAGAAGGCAGATAAAATGATGAGTGATGTCAAGGTGAAAAAGAAGAGAGGTATGGGTGGAAGGTCTTTTTCAAGATTTGCTCTGATTTCTCATTACTCTGATTGACAGGTAATAAATGAAAATTATTTCAGGTCAAATCTACTTTGCCCATAACAGTTATTTTGAGTGATCTCTCCCTCTCTTATGTAGATCAATAAGCCTTTTTTAATGTTCTGTCTCCCCTATCCACCTGAGAAGGGGAGCAACAGAACAGCTGTGGGGGAACCTGGCAACTATTCAATAATGCTGCAGTATTTTTCCATTTATGTTTATGGAAATGATTTGCTGAATTTAACCTCAGTACATAGGTAATTTCACACTCAAGGAACTACAATCCATAGCGGCTTTGACTAAGGTATAGAATATAGTGCTCCCAGGGGATGGATAAAGTGGCTGAAGTACAGCAAACGTCCCTCTCTGGGGTGTGTGCAATATTTCTGGAGTCATAGAAAGCCAGGTTCAGATCAGAGCTGTCTCTGTTATGAATCTGATCAAGGACTAATCAGAAAACCCTAGTGTCAAGCGAGTAATTCTGCAAGGAAAGGTGGAAATTGGTGTAAAACAGACAGGGTAAATAAAGCATCATCAATCTCAACAATCAGTAAGTCTGATATTTTGAAATAATTTTCATTAACACTAGTATTGGTGCCAACACAAATTACCTCTGTGTTATTCAGATTAACATATATTTTCCTAGACATCATCATATTCTTATACTCACCCTGTTTTAAATGTTTTTCTTTCTCCAGTCTGATCACTGAGGTCATTAATTTCAGCTTTATCTACAGACTTGAATGTATTAGAAAACACTTGAAGCAGGTTAACTGATAGATTTCAAATGATATTATGACTATTATTAGCAATGAAAATATTTTTTTCTGTGTGTGGCCTGAATTAACATCCTCTCATGATAGAAGGACAGAAGGATTTTAATCTCAAATGTAAAACTGAGTAGGATTTGAACACTGAAATGGGTCTCAAAAGAAGCTGAAGGATGTCACTACTTTTACACTGGAAACAGGGATGATAGTTATGACACAGAAGGCCAAAATGCCATAGAATTCAACCCAACCTTTTTTTCTGCATCCTACATTTGTCATTGAACATTCTACAATCCTGCTGCAGTCTCCATGTCTTAAGTAATAAAAGATAAAAGCTGCTATTGTTTTCCAAGTAGTTTCCCATTTTCCTGCTGATACCAGAAACAAAAATATCACAATTCTTCTTCATCCAGAACATTGTAGGTTTGACCTGTAGTGATAAAGCTCATGATGCTGAAATTTATCTACTTGTGTTTTACAGATATTAGCAGATTGAAAGTTTTGAAGATTTATTTAAATTCATTGAAGTACAATCCTTCCCTTTCATTTGAATCATTGTAAGATTAATGTTTGAAACAGAGGAATATACTTTCAGGGAGATCAACCTATTCTTTTTTATGGTAGTTTTTAAACAAACAATTTTACTCCAAATGGAGTACATGGATGTAATTTCATGTGCTTAAATATTTTCCATGGGTGGCACTTCTAGAAAGCATGAAAACCTAACAACTACTACAACTGAGCAAAACTCAAACTAACAAACAAACAAAACCAAACCCCAAAACACCACCAAAAAACCGAAACATAAAAACCCCTTCCAAAATCCCCCCTCCATCATCAAAAACACACACAAAAAAATCTAAACAAAAAAATAGCAACCTCCTCCCAATAACCCCACAACCTTAAAACCACCAAATCCAGACCAGAGAAAGTATGCAAGAACTGAAATTTTTGGAATAATGTCAGACACTAACACTCAGTTTTATCAGCTTAGACTAAAAGAAAAGTAGTTCAGTGAAAGAAAAATCTTTAAAATATGGGGTCAAAGAGAAAAGTTAAATATAATAAAGGAAATAGACATGTATGACCACACAAAAAAAATATAAATCAATGCAGAACATACAAAATATACAATGGCTCATTGAGAATTCCAGTTTAACATAATTTACCACGGATGTCTGAGGTATAGCACATTGAGGAATTTATGCCCTAAACATCCTACCCTTAGTGGAAGCTCTAACCACATATCTTAGTGCAGTCCATGGACAGTCAATTAGTTAATAAGGGCCTTGACACATCCTTTCCACATACTCACATGAACAAGCGAGTGGACATGTTGCGGTGGATTTGGGAATTTATTCCAATTTCTATAATAAGTTATAATGGTTTTGTCCTGTTCCTCCCCCCATGCTGAATGGTTTGTTCCAGCTTTCCAGAAAATTCTGTATTCCTACCCACACCGCTGAAATTTTTCCCAGTCCATGTCCCTTTTCCTGTCACATCACCCGTAACTCAACCCCTATTTCCAGAGAGTTCCCTATCTATCACCCAAACCACTCCCTTACCCACTCCTCTCTCTCTGGGAATCCCCTAAACACCCTAATCCTTTTGGTCCTTTCCCATGTCTAACATCTCAACCCACCTCCTTACCTGGATCTCAGTGGTTCTCCCGAGAACCACTCCTTCCCTTTATAAGTGCAGGCTCTGTATTCCATGCTCCAGAGCGCAGCACCCTTCAGGGCTGTTACATTGGTAATAAACCTGTTATCCCTGGAACTGCTGGCTCAGGTGTCCTCCTTCACCCTTTGCTCTGAGGACTGCTCTTCTGAGAGNAAGTCCTGTTTGTCTCCTCCAACACCACCAAGCTGAGGAGCTTCACAACCGGAGGCTTTGCCTCTGCTCGGGATGAAGCTCCCAGGAGGTCAAGGTCAGCTGAGATTTCCCGCAAGGGCTAACCAGGACCGGAGAACAGAGGCATGAACACACATATACAGGACTTTGCTATCTGTCTTTCTGCATGCACACAGTATCTGTTTTGGTTCCATGTTGTGATGGGGATCCCTTAATAGAACAAGTGACACGGTGCCAGAGTCCCAGCCACCTTGCTGTACCATGGCACCATGCCAAGAGTGGGACACAGCTCCTGAGCAGGGTGACAGGAGCTGCGCCTTAGAGCTGCTGCTCTACAGCACTTTAGATGTCAGCAGGCAGAGAAGGTAAGAGATTATGAGAAGGCTCTTGGTATGGGTTCCAGGGAAGAGTTTATTCCTCCAAGGGATCAGGGACCAAAGAGCACTGAACAAGGGTATGCAGGAACTTATATATGGGGGAGGTGCCAGGGGAGGGTACAAATCATGAACCAATGAGGAACATCCAGGGGAGGAGTACGGGGTGGGGTTATACAATACCTAAACCAATGGGGAAGACAAGGGGAGGAGAGTGGGTCACATGGTCCAATGGGGCTTTGAGGAATAGCGGAATTCCAAAGGCGGTGGTCCAAGGCAAAAGGGAGGATTGACAGTTTAATAGGAGGGGGAACAGGGAACATTCGAGAACAAGGGACAGGTATCAGGGTGGATTGGCAGCTGGGACAGGAGGACACAGCGGGTGAGGCAATGACATAAAGTGGGGAAGGTACAACTTAACAATACAGAGGGTGAACATGGAGGGGAGGGGTGCAGCTTAACAATACAGAAGGGAATTGAACAAAATATTTTGAACAAAAACACACTGCAACAGACAAGTAATGTTGAAAACAGAGTGGACAAATGAGCAGGAAGTGTGCATGTTGAGGAGGAGGTGCCAGTGATCTCCAAGCGCATGTTTTCAGGATTTCCAGACATTCTTCTCTCATATCATATCTTGCATTCATATTGCTGACTTTTCTCCTGGAGTGTGCTTCCTTGCTGTTCTCTTTTGCAAAACTACATTATCAGGTCTGGGTGAGGTGACATTGGAAATAGGACAAAGGATTAGATTGTTACATTCTCAATTAGAATTTTGACAGCTGTTCAAAGCAGAACAAATTGCAAAAGATACACAAAAACTGGAGCTGTGAAGATCAAAGTAATAAAATACGAAGAAATTAACTAATCATAAGTTATATTTATTTATCTAGCCCTGGATTTCTCTTTAGTTCAAAATTCAGCCAATGTCAAAGACAATATAACAGATTCCAGGTATCATTAACACGTTTTAAGGTAACTATTGTAATACAACAGTAAGATCCAAACAATAGTTATGAATGACAGAAAAAATCAGATTAAAAAAAACAACTAAAAGAAAACCAGTGTGGATGTAATACACGTACAAAATAGATTTTTGGTTGGCTTTATTTTCTTATGCAGTAATTGAGATCTCAAAATCCTCTTTAAAGCTCAATTCGGGGTTTCATTGGTTCTTCTGACTGGGCACTGTGGGTCTGTCAATCTTACAGGCAGCAAAATCATAGCTCCTACTTGTGATGAAATTAATCTCAAGTGAGATGAGAGGAACATAAGTATGTTCCAGCCCTAGCTCATCTTTTATGTTAGTTTAACTATGGAACCCATTCATAAAGACTAGGGGGAAAAAAGCCCACTGCACTCTTCAATAGTAATTTGGATTAAGTATGAAAACTGAAGAGGTTCTTCACTGTAACTAAAAAAAATGTTGTTAGGTTCATGAAACAGCTGTGAGGAAAAAAAAATGTTTTGTAAGGCATTATAGTATTGGGTTTTTCATGCATTTCTGTGTTGAGCCAATAGAATATTGCCTTCACTTCAATGGCATGGAAAAGAAGAGGTTTTCATTTTTCCTCATTTTTGTGCCCTGAGACATCACAGAATCATCTCAGAAAAGTCCCTTGAGATCACTGAGTCCAACCTATAACTGAACACCACGATATCAACTCTACCGTTGCACTGAGTGCTGCAGCCATCTTTCCCTAAATACCTCCAGGGACAGTGATCACCACGTCCCTGGGCAGCCCATTCCATTGCTTAACAGCTCTTTCTGTGAAGAAATCCCTCGTAATTCCCAAACTAAACCTATCCTGGTGCAACAGGTCCTCTCATCCTGTTGCTGGTTGCGTGGAAGAAGAAGCTGACTCTCACCGCACTACACCCTCCTTTTCAGGTAAGCATAGAATAATGATAAGGTCACCCTGAGCCTCCTCAATCACTGCAGCTACCAGAAAGAACACATGAAGCATATGGTGGGACATTTGAAATTTTATTTCTTCATTTTTGTGCCTACAAATAATTCAATTTGAATTTCTCCATCCATTTTTTCCTAGAACCTTTCCCTTCTGTGCAATGTAAGTATCACCTAATTAATGGTTCAATCTTACAGTATGAAAGAGAAGACAGAAAAAGTCATCTGTTCATCTCACAGCTTTATATTTGGTTTCTTTTTGATATGGACAGAACTGGAGAAAAGATGTTATTTTTAATTTCATTACTAACATCACTTCCTGCCTGGTACATATTCTTCTGTCTGTGATGATCCATGAATGTTGATATATTTCCTCACATAGATGCAACTCGTAATACAAGAGGAGTTTTCTGTTGTAGTTATGCTATTTCTAGAAAAGATTCTTGCTAACTTAAGTCTTCGCTGCAAATCTATTACCGCAAAGGTAATTTTAAAAAGTCTTGACTTCATATGTGTAAGTATCCTTACTAGGTATACATCAGTTTCTCTGGTAAAATGTTAACAACCTTGTTAGCATACCTTCACTAAATGAAGATTGTGTTGTTTTCTGATTGTGGAAAATTGTTCACATCATTAGGAGGAAAAATGCAATCAAATAAATGGAAAAGTATTAAGGAAAATGCAGAACTAAAATTTACATACAGTTTAATACTATAGTTCTTGGCTAACATTTCTTCATTTCTCTCATGTTGGAAATGCAGTAAAATGCAAACAGACATGACTGGATACAAATTTGTAGAAGCCTATATTTAATGGTTATCAAATTTTAACAGAAGGTTTTCTAAAAATCTATTTTAAAATGTCACACTCTGAAGCTAGGGATTACAGATAAGCTGCTGTCTGTGAGACTATATTTCATACATTAAAGAGTATGAATATTAATCCAAGAAAAATCTCACAGGAAATTCCAAGCTTTGGGATTAACTGTGCATTTTTTAAATGCATGCTGTTTGAAATTCCAACCATATTTTCATAAAGAACCTCATATTCTATGTATTAGCTTACACAATTGAGTTGACCAATAGATTTATTTCAGATGCTACTTTATCTAACAATGATTATAAAATTATGGACAGAATCTATGTATCATACCCTGAAACTGAAATTTATCTATTTGCTCACCTTTTATGAAAACATTACGGCATAGATTCTGGAAGAAACTCAATATATGAAGTGTAATTTTTAAAATATAAGACTGCTAGGCATTTTTTGCTCTTTTTTTTTTTTTAAATTTGTATTTGTATATTCATTTGCAGGTCTCATTGAGTATAAAAAGTCATGTATACAGATCTCCTCTAAAGAACATTTGTAATAAATTTCTTATGTGAACTTTTTAAAGCAGCAGTGAAATCTCAGCAGTCATATTCAAGTCCACTCTTGCATAACTTGGAGGAGCCAAGGTTTCAGGGTGTCTGGCATTATTTTTTTCTTTTTGATTGTAAACGTAATTTCAAGTGTAATTCCAACTCTGAATTCCTCTGTTTGACAACATTACAAAAGGAATAAAAGGAACAAGCAGGTTTGCAGAACCAAAGGTATTGAAACTTCTGTGTTAATATAAAATGAAAGATGGCATCAAAAGCAATGAATTAGTGCATGTCACTACTTAGCAGTATATAAGTTGATATATTTTGCACTCACAGGACAAATGAAGCTCCATTTAAGAACTACTGCAACACATTTTGTTATTTCTGCTATTACCAGCTCTCTGAAGAAATAAACCTCCAAAGTCAGCACATGGCTACCCAACCATTACATGTAGAATGTTTTAAAGACTTAGAAGTCATCACTTGTTTGAAAGAAGAATCTCCATTATAAAACAGATCCGATGCTTCTTCAGCATTTCAGTATAATTAAGTTTCAATGTACATTTAAGTTTGTGTCTTCTCAAGCAATAAAAGTCAAACTGTCTTTATTGTTCTTTAAAGTAAATGTTCTATCTTCCCTGGATTCCTTTTCCACCTTCCTTTATATCACATTCCTAGTTACTACCATTCTAACAAACATACATGAGATCAACAAAAATCAGCATTTGGGAAGGAATTCTTTTTATAGAGTTAATTTTTAGATATGTGCGAGAGACTGAAATGATAATGGTTAATGGCTCAAGCAATCAGCCTTTTGCAAAAGCAGCAAGTGCTTTGCTGAGGCCGGGTTTGCAGCCCCCCAGCTGAAGGGGAGGAAAGAGTTTTTGGATATGAAGTGGTTAAACCTCTGATCTGCATAAAAACTGCCCAGGTGCAGACAGGGTGTGCATCCACTGCTGAAGGATGACAAATCAACCTTTGTTTAGATAAACTGTTTGAGCCTTGCAATATTGTGTCCCTGAGAAACTGAGACTGATGACATTTGAGCCAGATAAGAGAAAAAGTTGGAAAGAAGCTGGTGGGATGTTTTTTTATCCCAATGTGGCAATGTCATCCTTCCTGACCTCCGGGGGATGTATCACACATTCACCTGTAAGACTGAAGGTATTCATCCTGTTCATCCCTTCTGACAAGACAAAACTGGATCATCTATGCCAATCTAAGAGGCAGGTGTCATGTCTTAAAAGAGATCATAAAGCATCAAATACTCTCAAAATGCCCCCAGACTCATTTCTGGTGCCCTCCACCAGAGGACTGTGCATGATCTAGTGTTACATCAGACAGTATGAAACTCCCACAGTAAGGGATGTATCTTGGCATTCCCACTTGAACCTGAGTGCATATTAACGCACTGAACTTCAGGTTTTGTGGGACTCCCCCAAGCCCTTGGACTTGGATGGATCAAGACTGTGACCACCAAGAGTACCAATGGACATCTAAATTGCAATGATCAAGTCCTGTCACTAGATCCAGGGGTGGGGGTATCTTTCCACTGTCTACTCTTAACTGTTCTTTTTCTTTCTTTCTTTTCCTTATATATTGTTATATTTCTATAGATAATGCCAAACAACCATACTTCCTCTGAAATATGCATATATATATATATATATACTCATAAACACCAATAATTTTGTGCTGTTTCACTCCAATCTGTCCCAAGGGATCCATTAACCAAACCTTAATTACCCCACCTCCAGGGCAGGTCATAACAATGTGTCAGAGACCTTCTAGTGTTCACCTGACCTGTGATCATTACCTTCCATTAGCAAAGCCACCCATGAGACTACTCTCTCTAGTTCTTCAGAAAAAGAGTACTTTAAGAAGAAGAGTGAAATACAAATCTAGACAAGTTCAACGTAACATAAGGCTCATTAAAAATTTCTTAAAATATCCATCAGTATAGTTAAAGACAATCGTAATACCTGTACTACATTTGTACCATGACTATTTTAATACCATTACAAATATTAAATTTGTATCATAATTTGTGGCAACATACATTGAAAGGTTTTTTTAAAATCCTTTTCTATATTAAATGCTGTAATGACTCAATAACTTCTACATAGCTATGTTTCTATCACCAGCTCTGAGAAAGTGAAATCTGCACATGCAGTGATTACTTTACAGGTTTTTTCTCTCTTGTCTTTGCCAGTCCTTGTTTCTCTGAAACATGAAATGATATATATCATTTTTGTTGGAAGTGAAAACATCAGAAAAAAATCCACATGAAAATATTGCAAGAATTTAAAATCACTATTTTATCATTTGGAACAGATTTGTTCCTCATTTTAGATCCAGGACATCAATAAAAGGCACACTATCACATGCAATACAGATAAATTGAAATTTATCCATGCATTTTACTTACAGGCTTTGCTTCTTCCTCCCCGGAAGGCTGTGTAGTCACAGACTGCTGGAATGGTCAGAGTTTATGATGAATACAGATAAATATTCATCTCCATGTCAAACAGCTCTGCCACTGCTAGCTCAGGCTGCTTCCAATGCCAACTTGACAATACTACTGCAGTCATTCTAGTGCTACAACCAAAACTTTCTTACCCAAAAGTTGTTACGTTACTTGAAAATCAGGATGTTCCATCTATTGGAACTTGACTCCTGAACAGTTCCTACATGCCTTCATAAATGGAGGAATAATGTGAATTTACTATCACAATTAAAACACATATGAATTTTAAGTGGAGCGCATAAAACTCAGTTTGAGGTATCACTTAAAGGATACCACAGCTGGTGATAACAGACATTTGTTGTTCTCCACAGTAGAAGAAGTAGAAATAGTATTGAATTTTAGGCTTTTAAGACCCAGCAGAAGCTAGTTAGCATCCACCAGTAAAATTTCCAACAGATTTTGTCTGCAAACAGCCTTCTCAGACCTACTCTAGCATTCAATAAAACTTAGTAACACATATAGAAGCATAGAATGGTTTGAGTTGGAAGGGACCTTACCGATCCTTTAGTTCCAAGCCTCCTGCCATGGGCAGGGACACCTTCCACTAGACCAGATTTCTTAGAGCTACATCCAGCCTGGAATGGAACATCTCCAGACATAGAACATTCACAGCTTCTCTGAGCAACCTGTTCCACTGCCTCAACAATTTCACATCAAAAATTTTCTCCTAATGTCTAATCTAAGCCTAGTCTCTTTGAAAGTGAATCCATCTCCTCTCATTTTGTCATTACATGGTCTTGTAAACAGTCCCTCTCTGTGTGTTTCATAGGCTTCCTTCAGGTACTGGAAGGCTTCAGTTAGGTGACCCCAAAGCCTTCTATTTTATGGGATGAACAAGCCTGATTCTCTCAGGCTTTTCTCATCTGAGAGGTGCTCCATCCCTCTAATCATCTTGATAGCTTCCTCTGGACTCAAGCAAGTCTGTGGTCTTCTTGGGCTGGGAACACTAGAACTGGATGCAGTGCTGCAAGTTGGGATCTCATGAGAAAGGAGTTGAGTGAGGAAGATTCACCTCACTTGACCTGCTGCCCATGCTGCTTTTGATAGAGCCCAGGATATGTTTGGCTTTCTGGGCTGTGAGTGCACATTGCCAGCTCATGTCCAGCCTTCCACCTAGCACCCCCAAGTCTTCCTCAGCACTGCTGCTCTGCATCTGCCCATCCCCCAGCCTGGATTGATGCCCGAGGTTTGTGCCAACCCAGGTGCAGCACCTGGTTTTATTAAAACTTTTGAGATTCCCATGGGCCACTTAAGTTTGTCCAGGTCCCTCTGGATCAGATCCTGTACTTCAGGTGCATATGCAATATAGTGACTCTACAAAATATTTGCAATAAAAATCTGGGACTAGGAAGAATTTATATGTACATAAGACAGTGATTAAAGGCTGTAGCAGCAGAAAAACAGCCCAATGAACTTGAAAGAAAACAAGGGACTTGCCAAACAAGAAGTAAGGGACTGGAGGATTTGTTGGGCAAGGAGACAGGATGTCTACATGGGTGGGGGAAACATTGGAGAGATTGAGACAGTGGAAACAGATCTCTCAGTATTCAATTTCTAAGGATTAATCAAAGGCTGTAAAAAGTTGGATGAAAGCTTTTTAGATTTTTCCCAAGGTCCCTATTATTTGAAACTGCACTCATTTCTTAGCTTCTAGTTCCCCCAAGTTAATGTGCCAAGTTTCTGTCCCTGGAGAGAATCTATTTTCTCTCTGAAGCAATGTATGTTCTTTGGCTACAAGAATTGCTTTAGAGAATCTGGCTTTCCACAACTTAGAGACCTTCCAAAAGGCTGGGATATATCCCAAAACATAGTTCTAGGAAGTATTATCATTTTCATCTACTTACCATCATCAGATTTATCTTTTACCTTATTTTAGCCAAGACAGTTGAAGTCTGGTACAGTGCCAAAACATCCTGGTAATCCACAACTCCAACATGTCTGCTTTGGCAGAGTATGTGTGGAACAAGTGCTTGGGCCAGTCTTAATCATCAATAATAAAGTTTTTAATGTCTTTCACTATGTTTTACCACAGGCAAGGTTTCAATATTGTGCACAAATCAGTCTGAGGACTGGCATCCGGCTGCTTGCAGCTGCCTGCTTGAACCTGGTACATTTTCACATCAAAACAATATTGCTTATTGTTATTCTCTGTCCTGAATTAAACAAAACAGAACAGAACAAACAAGAAACTCTCAGGTCCTTAAGGATATGTTTGCTCTTCAGGTTTAATGGGTTAGATTATAGATATATCTATACAGCCTATAGATATTGATGGTTGTTAATACTACAGTGGCTGAAATGCAGTCTCCATAATTAACTGAAAGACAAAATCTATCTTCTTATCTTGATTTTCCAGTACACTGGACTAATTACTTCCAGTTCTTAGCGTTAACTTCCAAGAAGTGATTATACATCAGTTTATGCCAAAGTGGTGTCTGTTCTTTCCTAAGAGGTGTAGGAGGAGGCATTAGCATTGCAGTAGGCTAACTCAAGTACTCCATGAATAAGAGGCAAAACCTCACTCCTCCAGTGGAAGTTAAGCAGTGTCGGATTATAAAGTTTGTTTTTCCAGAGGAAAAAGGGAGTTTGTTTGAAAGAGCTGCAAAATAGGCACACAGAAGTTGTCAGATCAGATAAATGCTGCACGTTTGCAAATTATTTTTTTCTTCTCATCTGTCTACAAGAGAAATATTTAAAACCAAGTTAACTTTCCCAGAGTCATACAGATGAATGACAAACAGGAAACCTCTTAGGACATGCTGAGTTAGAGAAGGCATTTTCATTTTGATAGCATTAATCTTATCCTAGAGGCTGATGGTAAGGTCCCTCCATCTGCCAAGATCTCTGAGATGTACTCTAAATTAATTTTGAGCAGATTTTCCATCTCACTGAAGATAAGCATTAAAGGAATGTCATTAAGATTTTAAAATCAATTATGCAAAAGGCAGAAAATGCCACAATCTTAAACTGCATATCTAAAAGTGTCTGGAATAGAGAACAACCTTAATCTAGTCCATTGTGCATTCCTAAATTTCCGCCAGCTTTGATAAGGACAATAATAGATTTGTACCTTTAAGAAACAGAGAACTGAGTACAGTATCTGACACCAGGATTTGTTATTCATATACCAGTCTGTAAAAAGCAAAAGAGATTTTGCCTACCACAGACTGTAATGATAGGTAGAGAGAGATCAAGGATTCATATTTTCTTCTTTCCCTACATTTTTTTGCTACACAACACCTTAAAGTCCTTCCCTGTTTTCTTTCATTGACATATTTTTGCTTTAAATTAGGGAGTTACTATGTTTAAGTTTGTTACTTGTGCACTGGTAAAAAAAGAAACCAGCTACGAGAAAAAGAAATATTCTGTTCAGACTTTTTATCTGGTTATTAAATTATACTTAAACCTTTGCTTATACCTGCTGTCATATTGACTGGGGAGAGTACCAAGATTACTTAATTTGTAAATATCTTCTCTCTTCACTTAATATTTCTCATTTATCTTATTTATTAATATATGTTTAAAAGGTTAATTTTTCTTTGCTAGCCAGAACAGGTTCTTCTAGGTTATATATATATATATATATTTTAAATCAAACAAATTATTAGAACATGTAAGAAGATACAAACTATTTGATTCATCTCCTGAAAAGCTACAATACAGCTTTAGCATATACATTTGGTTAAGTGGATATATGTAAAATTCTCAGACCAGCTAGTCTATTAACAGACTTTCTTTGGGTTATTGTTAACTTTTCTCTTACTGCTCAGTTAGGTAGGAGCTATTCAGTACCTTTCTTATTTTGGTAAATGGTAAATGAAGGTACAGGGATAAATCCAACTGTATCCAAAAGTATGTCTGGGATCCTTGAAATATGAATCTTCAATAAAGTTATGCTGAATGTAAACTTAAGTATTGACCCTCATCGATTTCCTTCAACGATTTTTCTCAGTTTTGGTATTCAGTGGTAAGTCATTTTCTCCTTATTTTCACGTGGAAGATCAGAAATACACAGTTAGCCATAGACAGTGGTAAATGAAATCAGCCTGGAAAATTTCTGTTCTCTTTTCATGGATGCTAGAAAAAGTATAGCACAGCTAATTACAGTTCTAAATTTGTATATCTCAGCAAAATACCTACATTTACTATGAAAAAAAATCAGTCCTAAATATTATTGTCAAAGAGGTTGTATCCATTTTAAAGGAAAAAAATGGGACCTCATACTTATAAAGGTATTTTGATAATTGTTCTGTCTTCCAGTCCCATAATAACGTTTCTGTTTAGTTGTTTTGTTCTGTTTTGTTTTGTTGTTTTAACCAATTTTGGACTCCGTTTACACTTCAAGATAATGACAGAGCAGGGTCAAAGCATCCTCAGTTAGAGCATATCTGCCTGGAGTTTTGCACCATCAATTAAAGTCAGCCAAACTCAAGCTGATATCTGCTGTGTTTTGCAGAGATTCTATGCAAGGCAGTGATGTTCTGTTAAACCAACAACAGCACACTTGATTGAGACCTACAAAGGCAGGGTGAGGCTGTCATGGGGGCTACAGATTTAGATACCCAGTGCATGGGAGAGAGCTGTCCCAGAGGGCCCTCAGGAATGAGCACAGACAGTGTTCTCTCTGCTCTTTAGAGAGAAGGTGAGGGATTAGAGCTCTGTGACTTTTACCTCTTCTACTGCACAGGAATGGACTGAGTCCATTGCATTTCACACTTAATATTCTGTAAATCTGATCCATGAGGTTAAAAGTGAACAATTGGCTACAGATAAACTATTGTAATTAACTAGACATGGTGAATTAACTGAGATATTTAATTGACAGTGATTTGAAAAATCTGCAGTCATTTGACTGTGTCAATTACTCATTCAATCTCCCTGAGAAGATCAAAGAAAAATATTCTAGTCACAATTTGTGTGACTGTGACACTCAGGCAAGGTCAGAATAGCAGGGATTGCATCTTGTACAATTTAGTAATTAGAGCTGTTTTGGGGGAGGTGAGAAACCTGATGTGAACCTGACTTAAGCAGAGTAGCAATTCAGATCTCACATTATTCAGCATTATCCTAAACAGAATACCCTGATTCAAGGCTCTTTTCCCTGGCTTTTAATACGCTGCTCATACTGACACAGAATAAATCTAACTTTTGAAATCTCTGAATATTTTCAGAAAATAAATTATTTTTAATATATTTTTAAATGAGCCCATACTTTAATCCTCTTTCAGATTAAAACTTACAAAATATGGAGTGAATATCAGAAACCAAAATTTTAATATTGATTCAGTTAAAAATGAATCTATTTTGTAGTATCCCATCCATCAATCTCAATGTTTATCACACTAGTAACTAATGACGTGGCAGTAGTACAGCACTGGCTAGAACATTATGCTACATTCTGGAAGTGATTTATCAGAAAGATGGACATACTGGAGTGAGTTTCGAGAACAGCAACCAAAATCATTATGGAGAAAAAAGGAGTGACCAGAAAAGCATAAAATTTTAGACAGCAGTCTATTGACAAACTTCAGATAATTAGCTACATTTTTAGTATTGCATAGTTTTAATTGTGACCTCACTAGTTCAGTGCAATAGCAGATGATAGCATTTTGTACATACTTGCTATTAAAAAAAATAGCAATGGAGCGAAAATGTTTAGTAAAGTGTTAACTTTCCCTGATGTCAATATGATTTGTTTGTCTTCCTTTGACTTATTTTTAGCTCTCTGCCTGAATTTCTGACTTTCTCTCATTTTTTGACTCTCTGTACCTGAGCACTTCCACAGAAACTGCAATGTGAAATTAATTTCTTTCCATAGTAGCTATTGTTAACACAGATTTTCCTGAGAGCTGCGTGGTGAAGTATAATCTTTGTCATAGGAAAGTTAAGGCTGGAAGAAACTTCTAGTCTGATCCCTTATTTTAAGAGAGGGATAGCTTGTCCAGGGCTGCTCTTAAAATTTTCTACCGATGGAGATCCCACAGCCTTCTTCATCCACACTTTCAGTTTAGCAATAAGATATCCAAAATATTATCTTTAATTTTAGGAACTTTAACTCAATTTCTCAATTGATTCTCAGTATATTTTAAGTTTAATTTCTCTCAGCTTCTATTCATAAACATAGATAACACAATACAAACTTTTTTTATCTTAAGACATTTTTCCAAAGCTATATGCTCTTAAAAGCCAGGAAAACCACTTAATATACTGATTAGCTAGGGAGGAGTAAGAAATAATAACAAATGGATTTAATTTTTATTTAGTATTTCCTTCTTACCCAATTACTTTCAACTTCTATGACTTTTTGGCTTGCTTTAGCTTAAATATATACTCATCTTCATCATGCTTATGATTCCACAGAAATACTGGCAAGCCAATCTTTCTTTTAGCTGCAAGTCTATTTTAGCCTTTGCCTGATTTTCATTGTGTTGCTGGGCCTTGAAGTAACTCATAACTTGCTGCAGAATAGTATGTACTTTTTGCTGTCTTGTATTTGGTATTTATATTTCAGTACAAATGTACTAAAATATATTTTAGTACCAAAACTAAAGTACTAAAGTAAAAAACTAAGTATATTTTAGTACTAAAACTAGTTGTGAGGAAAGGTTAGCTAATTAGCTAATTAAAATGTTATTAATTCTGTAATGTCTGGTCTTGCTAATCAATTTCTTAATAACAAAAAAAGGACATTGAGATGCCACAAAAACATTGTACAGAAAGAAAGTAACAACTCACATTTGGGTACTAGAGAAATTCTTTAAAAGGAAGTTATGGAAAAACATCAATGTTTAACATGTAGAACTGGAGAAAAGCTGTGTGTCCTTCAATTTTAGAAAGCAACACAATTGAGAAATTCTCTGTATGTTTATTTAGCTATTAAACATCTAGCACGACTATGAACCAAGCATGACAGTGTATATAACTGAGTCTGCACAGAGCCTAAATACTCTGAGAACCTTGACCACGACCATTTGGATATGTAGATGTCACAAGAATGCAGTCTTTCTTCAAAATTTCCTAGAAGTGGGCAAACTGGAGACCAGGAGTAGTGTAGGACAATTGAGATCATTATTCTGGGTACAAGAAATGATGGTTAAATGAAATTTTTTTTTAATTTGCTATGAATAAATAAAAACTGATAATTAATAAAACTATAAAATGGAACTGCTGATGCTGATCTTAAGTTAATATTTCCTGGTGCATGCAAAAAGGGAAGAAGATTTTTCTGTAAAAAAAGCATAAAAAACAAACATACATACTCTTCACTGTAAAAAATAAGTTTTTCAGGAAACATCCAGTGATGGAAAAATTTTACTGAATTTTTTTGTTGAAATATAAGATTTGAAAAAGAAATATTTCACCTTGCTGTAGAAAATATAGCTTATAAATCTGCATATTTTTTTCAAGATTTGAAGTCTGTTTCTGCTAGAAAAGGTGAACTTGTGAGATACAAAAAATCTCAGAGCATTTTGAAAGAACTGGCCCTCAGGACGAGGTTGTTGAACTGGAAGCTAACAGGTAACAGATGCTGACTGTGAGGGAGGCATATACAGTACAGATGTCCTGATTTAAAATAGTGACAACCTGATGGACTATCTCTGTCAGACTCTTGATATTTCTTTCCCCTTCATATCTCTAGAATGCTAATTTTGTGTCAGTTTCATTGCTTTAGGGACAAAAAAGAGTATAGATCTTTTTATCTATGCTTGATATGTCTTGCATATGTGTGTGGTTTTTTTTAGCTATCACTTCCCAAATTTTATTTTGCTGGGTGCTGTTACTCTGTCTGTGCTTGTTTGTATACATAAATTGCTTATTTGTCTTAGACAAAATAAAAAAACCCAGAATGGTAAAATAAAGAAATAATTTCTTCTTGCACTTTCAATATATCCATATATCTACAATTGCATTATTTCTACAACAGCAGGATGACAAATTTTTCAATGAGATATAAGTTGGAGAAAGTATTCCAGTTAAAAAATCTACCTTAGAAATCCTCTACATGCATCATAAATCCTGAAATGGGTAAAAAACTCAAAGATAGAGGCTGCTACAGTTAAATGGTGAATCAGAGGAGAAAGAAGAGTAATAATCTGAAAAAAATATATATCAAAGAAAACTCTGTAGAAGATGTTGAAGTGCAAAATCGCACCACCTAGGAACCTCTGTGAATCCAGATGTGCACATTATAGCACAAGTTGTGAAATGATCCATTTCAATTATGAGACACTAATTAATTATTTCAATGGAAATGAAAATCAGGGGATATAACATTTGCAGTAACACTAGAAAAGGTACTTTGAAGAATCAAATTATAAACTCTTACAACTATTATTTCCCACTGGATATTCAGTGAATTGAAGGGAAGGAGAATTTTGAACTTCTGACTTTAATTCTAAAAGGAGGCAACTTGCACATCTATCTCTTATCAATAAGGGATGTTACAGAAGGGGTCCTCCAGAATTTCCTTTCCATGCAATTTTACAAAAGACTGAAACTGTTTCCCTTCATTATATTTTAGCTCTATGAATTCTCAATTATAATTACAATAGTTGAATTTTTTAGTTAAATATTTTTGCCATTTATATTGCCATCAGTTACTGTATATACAGAACATATGATAGATTATTAATGTAAAAATGAGGCAGAAAATAAAGGATGATATTAAGATCTTATGAAACAAGCGAAAGTATATATTAATGACATTTTGTTTACCTCTATGCATTATCCTAAATGGCTACATCTAAAGCCAGTTGTAAAGCTAAAAGAAAAGTGTATTCAGCTGTTTATATCTGATCAACAGAAATTAATTTTTCTTCTATACAAAAGTTTAAAAAGCATAAGTAAATCTGTGACTAAATATTAGGAAGAAAATTAAGAGTTATATGGTAGAAAAATATATTTCAGAGTCAGAACCAAGACAGAAAGGAAAAATATTACAAATACAAATGTCACTGAAGCTGACAGAGAAGGGTTTTGCCTACATTCATAAATATTTCACATGCAGTTAATAGGAATCAATTTAAACTACATACATTCTGAATTTTGTATCAATGTGTAATGTCAATTAATCACATATGGGCATTTCATATTTTCTGTTGCAATATTAACAAAATATTGTAACTGGAAAGTTTATAGCGAAAACTTTTTGTGAAGAATTGCGCCCTAGACCAGAGAGACATGAAAAACCCCTACTATTCAGAAATGTTCTTGATACTCCCTATTTTATCATGGCAACTTACCTTGGCTGTAGATAAAAAGCAAAATATCTGGGAAGCCTAAAAAACCTTTCAATATTCATTCACTTAAGTTCCTTGTCTCATCAGATTCTTTTAGGTAAGTATAAGTGAATATGGGAATCATATTCTCTGAAAACTTTCTTTAAAGTATGCAGGGTTACTTGAAATCAGGCCTATGGCCATATAGAGCATAATTTTCCTACTCTACATTTTCACAGCTGGCAGAATTAGTATCCAAGTACTGAAAAATATTTTCACAGTTCTGTTTCCCAAGAAAGAAACAGGAAAGTTAAGCCTTGGGTGCCAGGATAAGTTTCAGATTAAAAAAGCCCCAAACATTTAGCTGTAGAGTTTTGTGTGTGTGGTCCCATCTGAAAAACTGTAGTTGCTGCCTGACCTGTGATTCAGTAGAAGCAGAATTTTGTTGACTGCTGTGGTGCATTTGTGTTCTTTATAAATATGTTTTCTACAGTTGGTTTGCCAGGTTCAGTTGGTTTTGCCCCAGGTTGCACCCCCTCTCAATCCTTGCTGTAACCCTAGCCCTTCTCACATAGTCTTCCTTGTCCCACCCCCCTGGGGTTTCAGTCCTGTGTTGCGCCTTTCCCTTTGATTGCCAATCCACCCTGATCCCTGCCCCTCATTCCATTATTTTCCCTATCAGTCACTGTCAACTCCACCCCTTGTTCCAGACCTTTCCCTGTCCATCCCTTGACCCTCGACATTCCAATGGCTGTACCCCATGTCCCTCAACAAATGTCCCCTCCCTGCATTTCCCCATTTGTTGAAATATTGTGAGTCCCACCTTCTGTACATCCCCTGGTTCTCTCTGATTTGTTGAAGGATTGTAACCTCCCCCTGGATTCCCCAGGGTATAAAACCCCATGTCAAGCCTATTTTTGGCACTCTTTGTTTCCACTTTCCTCACTTCAATGAGCTGCTCTGTGACATTTCTCAGCAAAGAGCCTCCTCCTTAGTCCTCCCCTCCACACTGACAGCCATCTCGTGCCGTAGAGCATTGGCTCTCAGCTCCCCTCTGGTCAGCCTGCTTCAGAGGGGGGTCCCTCTCTTGGCGTGGTGCTGTGCTGTAGAGCTGGCCTGACTCCGGCTCTGCATCAGTCGGTCTTGTAATATTCAGTGAGCAGAAACCTGGGGCAAAGACACCTCCTGTAGCGCTCTTGCTTCTTACAAGGTGATGTTCATGCACAGTAACCAGGCCAGTCTTCAAGGCATGTAAGAGCCCCACCATGCTTAAAGCCTGCAGTTCACATTTCCTTGGCAAGCTCTGTGAGGAGTCTGAAATGGCTCCTAATTTAGAAACCTCTCCCTCTTTGATGCAAACTCTTCATATATTTAATTCTGTCAGTATAGAATTCCTGCAATGAAGTCCAGACTCTTCATATAATTATCAAAGAGCAAAGCTTCTACAATTCCCAGCAGCAAAATTTTTCTTACGCTGATACAGCAGGGAAAACACTAGCTAAGTCTATCTAAAATATCAAGGTAAGTATTACATGTAAAATGCCAAGCAGTGAGTTCCTGTTGACAGAATCAGATTTACAGGAGGTTGAGCTATATACCCACTTCCACGGCATACTAGCACGAAAATCTTTCCTGGTTTACTCGATCCTTGATTTCCCTTTTCCATCTAACAACTATGGATGAAGTTGTAGTTTTAGTATTATGCCAGGGAGAAGGTTTCAGAGAGGATTTGCAGCTAGTTTACCACATGTGAGCTAATCCAGGTGAGAGAATTTGTTTGCATCCATTACAGCTAAATCATGTGCATTTTCTGTATCTACAATATTACAAGTTCCTCTTTTCAGGATCTGATCCTGTCACTGAGTGTTTCCACTGGAAAAGGGTGTAATTTCTAGAGACACAGAATCAGAGAATGACTGAGACCTCCAGACACAACCTAGTCTAAGTCTCTGCTTAAAACAGTTACCTAGGGTAGGTTCTTCAGGTACATGTCCTGTCTAGTTTTGAACACCTTCAAAGATAGAAATTAGCTCTAGACACTCTCATTCCAGTGTTTGACAACTTTCACAGTAAAATGGACAAAAAGGACATCTTGGTTATGGTTAATTGGAATTTTGTGTGTTTAGGCTTGTGCTCATTTCCTCGCTTCTTGTCACTGGGGATCACTGATTGCTATCTGGCTCCATCTTTATGGTTCTTCCTTTAGCCCCCATCAGGTGTTTATAAACATGGATTCCCTGAACATTCTTTCCTCCAGGCTGAACAGTCTCAGCTCTCTCAGACTTTGCTCCAGATGCTCCACTGCCTTACTGAACATACTGCAATACATTCGTGTCTGTTTCTCACTGGAGAACTCAGCACTGTACAAAGCACTCCAGATGTGTCTCATCAGTGCTGAGCACAGAAGAATCACCTCCTCTGACCTGCTGGCAATGTTCTGGATATATATCAGGACTGTTTGAGACAGAATGAAGAGTGGTCTGAAATCTCTGCATATTTGAAAAGTGAATGTTTTATTATGGAGTTATTGCAGTCTTTGCAATTAATGGTGACAGCATTGGCTATATACACACACAATGCTCTGCAGACTACTTAACCTTTATAATGAATGACTTTCTATTATTTTCCTCAGCTAAAACTTATTTCAGTTAGCTTAACAGTGCAAATATATTAACATATTAGTGGTGGCACCCAACATACACCAGGCTAAGCATAAATTGCTAAAAGATGCACTCAGAAATAAGCCCAAACTCTTGTACTCTCAGTTTCTTTCAGCTCTTCAATTAAATAACAAATTGATGTGTGATTAATGCATCATGATTAGTCATTAATAATTTTACTGTCCAAATGTCTTCAACCTTTAGAAAATGCTGCATACATACAACTCAAAATTTAAAACTGGGGGAAGAATTGTGAAATAAATCAGACTAATCTTGGTTATTTTGGAATCTTCTTATCAAAATGTGTTCTAGTAAATGTTTTGAAAGCATAACTAGGAAAATTAGATGAGAAAGTTAGTTGATAAGACTTTTAAGTTTCATTCACATGTTCTGTGATCCTCTAGGTCTTTGCTGAATCTCAGAGACTGCGACAGTGAATATAGGGAGGGAATGAGGGAAGACAGCACAGTGAGACTTGGACCACAAGAACTGCCTGAGGCAAAGTAGCTCCAGGGAGAGGAGATGTTAACAATCAAAATCATCATTGCTTTTGAGAAGGTAATTTAACTTTTTCTTCTGTCACTATGTCCTACTTTTTTCCTTTGGGGTAGTGTTCATTGAACAGGGCAATGTAGTTCAAAAGGCTGGAATTATACTTGGTCTTTATTCAATCACAGAGAAAAGTTTTTATCTTTTGCCCTGGAGAGGCAAATGTGCTTGGATAATTCTTCATTGAGTCAGCAATCCCACTGGCAAAAAGAGGGAGCAAAGGTAAAGGTGAAGTGACTATCAATACAATGGATATTGATATTTGAAATGAAGCATTAGAGCACTTGTGTTCTTCTCTCACTTGTGTCCTGGATGAGCACTTTGCGGTTCCTGTACTATTATTTGCAACTACATAGAATTTTTGTGACTGAAGCAATTTTGTGACTGAAGTGTGACTTTTTTTTTCACAGTAAGATCACCTGTCCCAGTTGCATATCTTCATGATTTCTGACACACTAAAATGTTTCTTAAACAGGTATAGATCAGTTTCAGAATAGAAGCCTTCACCAATGTTTCTGTGGAGTATCTTTATCATAGCAGTTAGAAAAGGCTCTTAACATGGAGAAATGTTTGATTGAAAGGCGAAGAAAATGGAGTTCAGGAGGTTTGTAATGGCTGCTTGTACCATCAGAGTGTACAGGAGGTACCCTGTTGCTATGAAGCTTCAGAATTTGCAAAGGATGAGAAAGGAAGCAAAACAGGTATCTTAGGAGTACATTTAGTTTGTTCTCACTGCAGGTCTGCCAGCAAAACACAGCACAGTGTAGTTTAATCTTCTGTAAAATCACATGACATGAGGAGTGTAGACATAATTCTTTGATTCTTCTGATATTTTCTCCTTTATTACTAGATCCTGTCCTTGAATTTTCAAAGTATCTGTAAGAACATACATATATATATATATATACACACACATATATACACCCATGTTTCCCTCAGGTTTCATAATTTTTATTTTTGAGTTCATGAAATTAAGGTATAGGGCAGGCTGAAGGGGATGTCTGGTCAAAGAAGCATCAGCTTTGAGTTCAGATTCAAATTTGAAGCTAGATGAGGTTGCTCATGACTTTACTATCTGTAAATTTATTTTACAGGCAGGCTATCTATATGACTTTACTTTCTTGCAAAGAATTAATCCAGCCTCATGACTTTATTCGAACCAAATAATAGCTGTACCATTTCAGTGGTGCTGTACTTTGTCTTTTGGCTTTACATTTTTGTTCAAGGTGCCATTAATGGACACCATAGAGCTTGAACAACGTGTCTTTCTGCTCATCAGACTGTCATGTACTGGACTCTTTCCAACTTTTATCAGCCTTTCTCATGATAAGGCTCTGTAGTGAGTGCTCCTGAGCAGTAACCAACATTATGTGATACAGCTTAACACATACTACAGATGTGTCTGAGAGACTAATCAACAGGAGCGTGAGGCTGTCATCATCCCTGAAAATACAACTTAATCTGTGCAAAAGTCCAATTATTTTAGGTTAAGCTTGTGAGAGAATTAGAATGGAGTGCTCTGAATGAAATTCCTACTTTGTTTTGAATATTTCTACAAAGAAATTATGGATGTGGGTTTTTATTATGAAAGTTGTCCTTGCCTCTGCATGCAACACAGTAATAGCATCCTGCAATAAGACTATCAATTCCAAGAGAAAATAATTCTCATTATTAAAAAACGTCTGTCCCATCAGGAGGTTACATAGGTGGTGGAATTACTGTGTCTCAAGCAATGTCCATATGTAGAAAAATCATAGTTCCAAATCCTGCTCTGACCTCTACAGAAATGTAGGAGGCATTGGGCAAAAATCAACCTTCAATTAGTTTTTTTCCTGTATCGCAGTTCTAAATACCACAAAAGTAAAGCATTTCCACCCTTTTTACTGACATTGTTTGTAACACGATCTAGAATTTCTCACCTCAAAATAAATGAGGAGGGGATAGATTGAAAAAAAACCCAGATTCTAATCAAAAATATCTTTTGACTTTATTTTTGGATCACTCAGTAAACCGTTTTGAAAATAGAAAATGTTCTTCCTAAATTGTGTTTGAAAAAAATGTTGCTGACTAGTTTAAGAGTGATTTTAAAGCTGCAAATCCAGGGAGGCTGTTAAAGGTCTGTAGTTTTACTGAAAAGAATCTGTATCACACCTTTAATAGAACAGTGTCTGAGTGATTAAAAGTGTGCATCTGTCATTGCAATTTATCTTTGCTTTTATCCACTTGTTTAATTTTCTGGGTTTTGTTTCATTTGAGCTGTCAAAAGACCCTGATGATGCCACAGTTCCCCTATTTATTAATTCACTGGATTAATCCATGCTGCTTTTTACTGATTAAGTAGAAACATTTCCTTAAAATTAGGAAGTTAAAAGATTTGAAGTGTTCTCAAACACTTCTCAGGCCTTCTCGCAGGCCTGAATAAGCAAGTAGGAAAAATAATATTATTACACTTGTAGGAATATATACATTTGAGTTGAAATAAATTCTCTGTATGACATGGCATCAATGTCTAGTTACATTTTAAAGATAATTAATGAATTAATTAGAATTAAATAATTATACAGGAAAAAGTCACTATATTGAAGTAATTATAAAAATTATAATGTTATTTATTCTTCTATGGGATAGATGGAATCTGAGAGGTAAATTTTTTAATAGGATTTATTTGAGGATTATGTATTTGCATTACAGTTAGGCCAAAACTAGTTATTGTTAATACATTTTATATTTTATATCAAGAAAATTAAATTTTTCATACACTAGCTATGCAGTTTCTCAAGCCATGAATGTAATAATGAAAAAATATGTTGCTGTATTAATTTCCAGAGATATGTGTTATGTATTCTGTTTCTAGTAAATTGAGTTAAATATTTCATAATGGCTATTTGTTTATTGTCACAATAATACTTAATTCACCAAATTCATTTATTTTATCCTTCCCTATGAGGAAAGTAAACTAAATAAAATAAGGATAACATAATTATTTTCTACTAAGTATGTACAGGTTGAATTTAATTGAGAATTAGGAAGCCAGTTTATTCCCTTTATAAAATTAATAAAGATATATTTATTTCCTGATTTAAGACCAAACAATCCCTGAATGGCAAGTATTTAGTAGAGGAAAATAAAGATGAATCACTGAACACAAATTAACATTTTGTTTAGTGTAGCATTCTATACTTATTGAAGGAAATTTTGAGTGTTCAGAAAAGGATCCTTTGACCTCTGCATGTGTTCATTAAATTATTTTTGAATATAATTCATTTTTAATATCTGGAGTTGATATATAAACATAGAGCCATGTAACAAAAAAGAAGCAAAAAGGAGCAGCAGTTCTCCTTTTAAGGAAAGCAATACTGTAGCAATCTTCATTTAATTTCTTGTCAATTTTGTTCTCTATTAGCTATAGCATTTTCTCAAAACTATTTCTTTAGCTTAAAAAATAAATCTCCTTAACAGAAATTAAAACTAAAGTTATGCATCTGTTTTTAATATGGTAATCTTGAATTCAATAACTATCCTATTATATGGCAACTTATATTAAGATTTAAACTACAGTAGTTATTGAATCAGATTCTTGAGCACAGTCTCAAACTGCATTAATCTCAAAGATGTTCTCAAGAAATAATTTTTCACTTAACATTCCACACTCAGATTTATTGCCTCTTATGGGTCAAATTTGGCTTTATTAATTTTTACTCAGAAGCAGCAAAACAAAATGTTTGGGTTTTTGCCAAAACTGATAAATTATAACAAGTTATATTCAAGGTCTTAGGTGTCAAAGTGAATCTAAGATTTTTCAGTTAAAAAACTCTCTCATTTTGCTTTTCTGTTGACTTTCAAGCTACCCACTTTCCACATACCCTGTGTATTCTTGGACCTGGCCAGATTTTGATGGGCAATATAACTCAGCAGTCTGAGCATGCCCATGTTGAACTTGGGCTCTGAAACTATTTGTAGTCCACAGTTAGGACTCTAGGATTCAGTCCCGTGTTTGTTGTCCAGTCTTGCTTAATATACTTCACAAAATACCGTGCTGATCAGAATTTATTTTTTAAAAAGTCTGGATCATGAAGGAAGTAATGTGTTTCCTTCTCATTGAACAGCTAATATTTATACTATTTTTTATCCAGAAAACACTAAATATGACTTTTTTTTTCTCATCTCAACATTGATATGAGATTTTCTTCCTACCAGAGAACAAACCCCAGTCATTTCCAGTAGAAGAAGGATCAGCAACTTCTCTGCCTCTGCAGCTTACCACCAATAGATACTTCATCAATATTCTAACATATTCTTTTTAAAATTTATTCAGTCTTTTCTTAAAGGCCGTCAGGAGAAACAATAATTGAGAAACATGATTCAGAGCAGTAATACACATTTTGCTGCTACAACTTTAAGTTTAAACATTTGTAAAAATCTGTAGTCACAAATTTCTTGTGTAAGTTTTCTGTGAAGACTGATGTGTATGATTAGACTACAACAGAGTCATTAGGCACGGGACATCAAAAAGCCTAAATTTAACCTTTTGGGCATGGTCTTCTTATTTTTAAAGATCTTTGATCAGATATAGACAGGTAGTATGTAAATAAATGTTCTTTCCAATTCTTTTCAGCGCTGAGTGTTACTTCAGAAATCTGGTTTTGCCCAAACAGAGCAGTAAATCAAGTTACTGACAGTCGTGTTAAAATAATGAATAATTTAAGGAAGCATGGCATAAAACTAATTTCATACTAAACAGAGTTAGTGCTTGTCTCAGCAAGGTAAAACTATGTACTTTCCCAATCAGAGGAAATACTGCTTAGCTCTCAGGATATTTGTCCTGTGTCTAACCGAATTACTAACACGGAGAACTTGCAGTGAAATGCTTCCAAAAAGCCCCCAGGATTAGGAGCATTTCTCTGGATTGGTTTCGTTACTGTGTGCACCACAGATAGACTTACGTAACATTACTGATCTGCCAGAGCTCTGTAGACATTTTCCTATATGGCCACCTGTAGATTGTTTTATGGCCAATCTGCCTGCACTCTGAGCTATTAGTAGTCCTTTACAGTTCTCAACCTGTAAATTTGCTGTAGGAAAGAAGCAAGCAATTGCAAAAGTAATTGAAAAAAAAAAAAAAGTAGCTTTATATAACAGTCTTTTATAAACGACCAAGCAAAAAAAATTCTATAAGAAATCCATTTTCCATCACTGTTTTCTGCAGCTTGAATGTATTTATAGCAATTTTTCCTCCTTATTTTTCTTTCTGACTGGAATGGTGATAGTGTCACACAAGATTGACCTGATCTAGCAAGAAGGATGATAGCTGTCATGAAAGCTCCCATGAGTTTGGATCAAGCTTAGAAAACAGAATCATTGTTTTCCACTGACAGTATCTGCTTCAACTGAGCCAAAGCAACCTCTGGATTGATTACAGGGGAATTCCAGATCACAGAAGAACAAAGTGAGTCACGATGCTCTAGCTTATCAGTCCCCTGAAAACTAAAAGGAGCTACTCAAATTAGTACGTGTTACAAGATGTGTCCAGACATGAGGCTTTTCTTCTCCCATAAGGATTTTAACAGTGCTATTCACCCTCCCTCTGTTCTTCAAACTCCTGATCAGAATTTATATTTCTGCAAAGCCAAACCAACTTTAGAGATGTTTCTGCAATGAGATCAGAATATGGAAGCCACATAACAATCCAGGATTTGCTCTTCTTAATGTATAATAGAGCATGAGAACACAACCAGAGCCTTGCAGTTATTCCATGTTATGGCAGTGATTCCTGGTTTCCTCAGTTTAACAGATGTGACACAAATAGGATGATGCATAACTTAGTCACTGTTCTATTTTAGTATACCACATGGCTCCAAACATTTACAAGGGGCTCAAATTCCAAAGTGATGTGAATGGAGCAGAGAAACCACATCTCACAGGAAGTGTGAAATGACGCCATTCTTTTCCCTGCTACATTTTTAACTCAGTTGCATTTGGACACAGAGCTTGGGAATAAACAATGGCGTTTCTCAGAAATTAGTCTTAATAAAATGAAATCAGTGTTTTGGAAACTATTGTATTTTGCGTAATTTGTCTAACCAGCTAATTAGTGTTAAAATTTGTCATGAATATAGGCTGTAGCTGCCTAGATCAGTTTTGGTCTTGATTAAATACAGGTATCGCTCATGGCTGAAGACATTTTAGTTCTGCTTGGTGATCCTTAGCCACAGAATACCCAGAATACCTGGTCTGTGGATAAAGCTAATTGTGAGCTAGATAATCTTCTAAAATGTTATTTTTGTTTTTAGGAATTAGAAGGTTCAGCCAGTACTTACCACAAACTGGCTGCAAACTGACTGCAAACTTCCCTTCTTTTGATTATTACTGTAAAGGTTCTGTTTTGCAAGAGAGCTGGCATTCAAAATTTATTCCACAAAAATTTACTGCATTTTGGAAAGACGCCATCCCTCCTAACTGAATACAAGAATAAAATTAGTACTCTATACCAAGAGAACTTCTTAAAAAAATTCTCTTGTAAAAAATTAAAAAAAAAATAAACAATTTACAGACAGACTAATAGTTTTTCCTTTTCTTTCCCTGAGATATTACTGGTGTTTGTTGGTGAAAGTATGGTAGGAACTGAGCCATTCTGCATTCTGTTCTATATTTTTAATTTTCAGAATCGATCTGACACTAAAAAAAATCCAATGTCTTCATAGCAAGGTTGCTTATTTATTGATTATACCTTTTCCAAATAAGGTTCTTTGCTGACCTTTTTGCAGTTATCAATATTTAAGGGCTTTTTTTCACTTCTCTTTTTGTTTATAGAAAAGTTATTTTGGGGGTAACTACCATAGTAGTCTAACTTGTTTTCCTGCTTGGTTTCTATCCTTTTTTATTTTTTTGTGTTTTACTGTTGGAAAAAAACTTTTTAAATGGTTGCTCGCTTAACAAATGACCTCTTTTACCCAGAAAATATTTGGCCTTTTTGGTGATAGAAGTGACAGTAACAATATCTTGGCTTTCTTGAATTTTTCAAAAGCCTTGGGTGAAAAATCTTTGTGATTATCTTACTTAAGTACACAGTGCTTTAAGGTAAAACTACAAAATACTTATTTATCTAGCTGGTATCAGAAAGCATAGGCTGTTTATTTGATTTTCATTTCAGACCTATCTGTGGTTTATTCCTGGTTTCTCTCAGTTGTCTGTCAGTCAAGTACAATGTGCTGCCACTGCTGCATTTCAAAGGCTGATGGGACAATGACTCCAAAATGCACTTATTTATAGTACATTTTTCTGGACATTCCAGGTATTTTGCTGTAACCCACAACTGAAAAATAGTGTGAAATTGCAAACTGTTCCACCTCTCTTTTTTACAAGATATTATCATTACACAGCAAATAAGAAAATCTATAGAATAACAGTTCTTGAAATGCATTTTCAGAATGTCTCAGAAAAGCCACTTGTAAGTACATTAAGATGACCTTATTTTTATTTTAGCCTCTTAAACCAGACTTGTATTTAAGATGGTTGTTTTTGAAAAGTAAGAGAAACCTGAGAGCAGAGAACTCCTCACCACAGATGCTTTGAGCTCAGCCAAACAGAAGGATGGGTGGTTTTGATATGTGTGGATGAATGGGGATGAGAGAAATAGGGGAGAAGGGTGATCAATTGTGTCTTTACTAGCTGTTATTCTTTCTCATTGCCCTTCCAGAGTGCTCTTTATTTCACTAGGAAACACAGCCAGATTGGGAAGAGGCATGTAATTTTTTTTTAATCACACAGAGTGTTTACAAAAAGCAATCAATACAGTTAGTTGATATACTGCTTTTCTTAATCATGTTGGTTGTGTTTTGTGAATCCCTCATGTATAGATGGTAGACAGTAGCTATAAAAGGCTATAAGTATATAGTGGAACAGCAAAGTTATATTTTATGAAGAATTTTTGTATTGATTCTCAGATTCCCGCTAAAATTACTCCTTTCATTGTATGGGATTTCCAGCCTCCATATTTATGTTGTTTATATTGTTCCAATGTTTTCCCTTAGCATATAAATAGATTGGATGGTCTTGAGTTCAAAATATTTTTCTGAATGTATTTTGAATTGTGACATTTTGTTTCTATCAGGTTGACTTTCTGAATAAATAAATTAATAAAAAGAATGAATTCTATGTTAATGTAGCTAGGTGTAAGTAAATTTGCTATCTACAGAGAAATGGATCATTGGTTCTACTGTGAAATCCTCAGATATATACTGCCACCTTTGTACTACATTTTATCCAATGCATTTATTAGACAAAGATCTTTGTGATACAAGCAAGAAAATTATTTCTAGAAATCTTACTTTTATTTTCTTCTCCCTTATACCATTTCCTATATTTCCAATGAGCAGTTTTCTGGTTCTTCTGTCCTTGACTCTGTAATATGTTAATGACTAGCATAACATGGAAATGCCTAATTTCAAACACAATATGCATTGATTTCTTCTTAATTACCTAACAAAATTTTCTTAATATATTTAGGAAGCCTCTGTCACCGGGTCTAATAATTTTTCTTCAGAATTTACATCAACTCTTAAAACAGATTTTTTCTTTCCTTAGAACATTTCTTGTTCCAAGTATAAGGAATTTAAAAGACTGTCTTTGGTTTCCATGGCATGGTTCTAGTAATGTGGGGGCTATAGGTGTGCTTGGTGTGAAAAGCTGCTGCGTCTGACAGAGCCAATGCCAGCCAGCTCCAAGACACTGCTGGCCAAGGCTGAGCCAGCCAGAGAGGGTGGTAATGCCTCAGTGAAAATGTATCCAAGAACAGAATAGCCCATTATTGTCTAGAAGCAATTGTGGCCAGAGAAGAGAGGAATATGTCCGAGAAACAGCCCTGCAGCCTCCCAGGTGAGTGAGGAAGGAGGAGCAGGAGGTGTTCCTGGTGCTGTAGCAGAGATTCCCCTGCAGCCCATGGTGCAGCCCATGGTGAGGCAGCTGTGCCCATGGAGAGTCACAGGGGTGCAGAGATGCCCCTGAGACCATGGAGGATCACAGGGGTGCAGAGATGCCCCTGCAGCCCATGGAGGAGCCCATGCTGGAGCAGGTGGATGCCTGGAGTAGGCTGGGACCCCATGGGAAGCTTGTGCTGGAGCAGGCTCCTGGCAAGGATCTACAGACATGTGGAGAGAGGAATTAACACAATGGGAGGTTTATTTGGGGCCCATGCTGCAGCAGGCTTTTTCCTGAAGGATTCCACTTTGTGAAATGGACCCACACTGAAGCTGGATGGCTGTAAGCTCTGGGAAGATCCCATGATGGAGAAGTTCATGGATTATCTTCCATGGGAGGGTCTTCATGCTGGAGAGGGAGAAGGGCTGCTCTCCTCATGAGGAAGCGGGGAGAAACAATCTGACCATAATCCCCATTCCCTGTCTCTCTGTGCTGCTGAGGGGGAGAAGGTACAGTCTGGGAAGGAGAGAGGTGTGAGAGAAAGGTGGTTTTCAGGGTGTTTTACTTAGCCTGCTTCAATTTGGATTGGTAATAAATTAATTTTCCCAAGTTCAGTCTGTTTTTCCCATGACAGTAACTGATGAGTGATCTCTTCCCTGTCCTTGTCTCAACTCATGAGCCTTTAGTTATAATTTCTCTCCCTTGTCCAGTTGCAGAGGGGAGTAATAGAGTGAGGGGAGTAATAGAGTAGCTTTGGTGGGTAGCTGGCATTCAGCCAGCATCAATCCACCACTTAGACACAATTAATGAGATGAAACTATGTTAAGACAGGCTCAACGAGCCTGTGGTTCACAGAACACTGAGCAGGGCATCCAGCAGTCCTCTGAGTAACCTGTTCTAGTGTTTCACCACCCTCATCACAAAAATAAGGTCTTACATATAGTCTGAATCGAAACACTTTTGTATCATTTGTCCTATCACAACAAGCCATGCTAAAAACTCTGTCCCCATCTTTCTTACAACTCCCTTTAGGTACTGGAAGGCTGATAGTAAGTCTTCTGGGAGCCTCCTCTTCTCCAGACTCTTTCAGCTTGTCCTCACAGGAGAGATGCTCCAGCTCTTAGATCATCTTGATGGTCCTTGTCTGGACCTGCTCCAACAGGTCCATGTCTTACCTGTGGTGAGGATCCAGAGGAGGATGCAGCACTGCAGGTAAGGTCTCACCAGAGCAGAGAGGAGGGGCAGAATCACCTCCCTCCACCCTGCTTTTGATGTGGCCCGAGACACAATTGGCTTTCTGAGCTTCAAGCCTGCGTTGCTGAGTCATGTCTTGTGCTGAATCCACCCATACACCAAGTCCTTCTCAGCAGAGTTGCTCTCTCTGTGTTCATTCC
The DNA here is from genome assembly GCA_013399455.1 of Anthoscopus minutus. Lineage (NCBI taxonomy): Eukaryota > Metazoa > Chordata > Aves > Passeriformes > Paridae > Anthoscopus > Anthoscopus minutus. The sequence goes on from VWYI01015631.1 coordinate 41,017, forward strand.
CCAACTTATGGGGCATGGACATGAAGGTTCACTCTAACCAGATTCAGGACCTTACACCTGGCCTTGTTGAACCTCATGAGATTGCCATGGGCCTCTTCTTGAGCTTGTCCACATCCCTCTGGAAGGCTTCCCACTCCTCAGTCATGCCAACCACAACACTCAACTTGGTGTTGTATTTCTTTCTCTTAATAAAAGCTATGTAATTGTTTAGTGCCATTGTATGCCATGTGACAAATATATTTCTCTCTGTACATGCCTAGCAGGAACTCTATTTGATTTACTGCTCCTTTATTAGACATTTAGTTTAATTTGACTCCTCCCCATCCAAGATAAATTGCTTTCAAAATTCCCAAAAGGTGACACAGCGGTATTGAAATGCTAGTGGTTTTAAAAATATTTATATGTGTTATGTATAATTTTTAAGCCCACCATTAGATACTATAGAATTATCTTGAGAAGAAACATAGAAATATTATTTATCATGGAAAAAAAGACACGAGATAGATGAACAGAGGGCTTGCTTTCACTTTGCGAGCCTTCTACTTTCTTTAGTCACAGAATTAGTTTTACAGAATTTCACCAGCATCATTTTTTTAAACCTCCAGTGCTGAGGAAGAAAGAATTAAATGTCCAACCCTGTTGAGTATATGGGAAGACCAAAAGCTCCTACTATCCCTTTAGAAGTCTTGTCTTACCAGATTCTGAATATAACTTCTCCTATATTTTAGATAATCTTTTTCAGGATAAACTTCCACAACTGAGAGAAATAATTACACAGTTTTTAGTCATTTTTGTCTTCCTTTAAAAGAAGATATTACTAAACAGTAAGTCCATAAACAATGTTAAGTTCTGCTGACTAAATGATGCTAAGATGTTTAAATATGATTGTATCATTCCATAACTTCCTGTTATTTTTATGACATTGCTGCACAGGCATTCCTCCTTTATCAGTGACAAAGAGAAAAGGAATTGTTCAAAATAGGTCTTTCAGAAGAAAAAGATAACATTACCCCATTATCTAGAAAGCAGGAAATTAACTTTTCCTCAAGTATTTTTCATCTTCCTCATGCAAGTTTACATGTCCTATGAAGCAATCTTGGAGAGCAAGAAACACCTGTTTATGTTAAAGCACTCTGTAAATGTTATCTTGGAAAGCCTCTGACCCTCTTTTCTACATTTCTTTACTGTATCCCAAAGCACTCAGTACTCGTTTTTCCCCTGTGAATAATGTCATTAGAGCTTTAGTACAGTTTCAAAGATGAGTTTGGGGTTTAGTTGTTTTGGTTCTTTTACTGAATTAATTAAAATATATTATTTCCTTTTCTTTTTCTGATATAGCCAGTAAGCCTTTGCTGCAATAATATAGTGCTGACTCATTTTCAACTTGTATTTCAACATTTTCTGCAAACGTTAATCAGAAGCTGAGAGCTAACCATACAGGCAGCAACTCTGTGAAGTAGAATATGATGAACTTTAGACCCATCCTGCTTGCATTTGCCTTGAGATGGACCTTGGTCATGCAGAATTCACAGAGGAAGTGTGAGAGACTCCCCCATCATGCTGCCCCCCAAACACTTCCCTCACTAGGCATAGTCTTGTCTTTAACAACAGGATCCTGTCCCTGCTCAGCAGTCCTCAGTTGTGTGGTGCTTCCTTCTACTTCTTTTTCTTCTCTTCTATGGAGTTTTCCTTTTCTATCTAAGGAAAGAGAAACTGGTATACTGCTGAGCAGTATATTCTGCTACCATATAGCACAGCAGAATAATTAGAGTACATTATTGTGCTGCATCATGTCAAGTAATCCAAAGGTGTGACTGTCATTCTGGATTAATAGAAATTATAGTTTCATTTAGGCTATATATTTGCTGACACTAGAACTAGGAGACAGAAATTGACTGATGTGTGCTGCCAGATCATCAGTTTTATACAGCAGCTATTTAAACATTTCCTGTGCCTTGGTACTATACATCCGTGCTAAATTAAATGACAGAAGATACACAGTTGGGTGACAGGAGAACTGCAGTTTTTAGATTCTGAAGTACTCAAATTCTGAGAGTGTAATCTTCCCCAACCATTTTGCTTTGGTTTTATAATCTGGTTTAACATGCTAAACTAATACAATACACTATGCGAAGATTACACTTGCAAATAAGATGTGATTATAATTAATAAAATTCCCATTTTGAAGAGCATTTTAAGAACTTTGAACTGCCAGTATTTAAATTACTTCAGTTACACCACTCTGCAAAGCTCCATAAAATTTACAGCTTTATAAGACTAGTTCGAAGGGTTGATAGTACTGACAGCTCTTCACAATTTGATAGACATTCTAAAAATATTAAGCAAAAAACCTAAAAATAAAATTAACCTAATGTAATAGGAACAGGACCTCCTGATTCCTTAAATGTTTCAGTCAAATTTGTAGAAGTCAGAAAAAACTAAAAATCTCTTCTTTTTCTCAGTTTCTCATTACATAGGAACAGCTTAGTTTAACTAAAAGTAAAGAAATTAATCTTAAATTAAGAAGATAATTATTTTGAAGCAGCTGATTGAAAGAAAGGCATCAAGAAAAGGACAGAGATTATATATGTAAAAAAATGGTGTGAGCAAGAATCACTGCTTTGTATGAAAGACAGAAGAAAATGAAATAATGTCCAAAGCAGTGGCTCCCAACTTGCACATGAATCTAACTATTTCTTCCCAAAGCTATGGAAAAAGAAGGCAAATAATAGATTTTGTCAGTATTGTCAATTTCAAAAGTTATTACTTAGATCAGCCTATAAATTAGAAATCCTGACTTTTTTTTTGTTTGTGGGAATTTTTATTCTTTGGTTGGCTTTTCAGTTTTCAGAATGTTCTTGAATTAGTCAGATATTGCACTGAAATTTGATATTTTAAATGAAGCTAGGATTCTTAGAGAATCTTAGGGATGAATGAGTTGCTTGTGAAAGCATAAAATATTTTCATAAAAATTCAGAGGGATGCTAGAACTGCATCCTGTTAACCCTATTTTAGTACCTTATAAGTGCTGAGACTCCTCAAAATCAGTAAGAACATCTAATAAGAAATGGGAAAAATGGATATCATACTTTGTTTGGACTTGAATAAGAATAAAATTTCTTTACGTCAATATATTCATCAAGACTTTATCTTAGGGTACTTTGGTTACTATAATCCCCTGGACAAGTGAAATGTTCCCTTGTCCCTCATAAGAACATTACTGGAAAAATTATTATCTTATTCTTTTAACATAAGCAATCTTTCTGAATGTCTCGATTTCCCAAACTTCTATAAGTAAGTATTGATTCTTATCCAGTATTAAAGTTCATCCTTCATAATTTATCTTAACTGATTTTTTTTTTACTCTGATAAGTAATTTTTTTTAGTATAAAACAGAATTATGCTGTGGAATGCTTATTGTCATTACTGTCCAAAAGGTTGGTCTAGATGGCAAGGGTCCCTCACTGTCCCACAAGCTGAAAATGAAAGGCAAAATATGCATCAACATAGGGTTGAAAAGAGCTTGTATGAGCTGGTATAATGATGGTGTTACAGAACTCTGCATTGTCTTGACATGGGCTGAGCCCACTGGTCTTGCTTATTCTGGGGAAAATGGATATTGCAGAAGGAAGTCATGGCAGGCCCTGGGCCAGCTCCTGCTGGTGAAATTGGAGATTTCAGTGTCTAGAAAGAGCAGCACATAAATTCTGCCAGATATCATGGTTCTGGGCTGATATTTGTAGGTATGTTAAATAGACTCATGTTCTTAGAAAAGCATTTCAATCAGCACTATCCCAGGTTTTTCAAATTGAGAAATGTAGACAGAATCCACACAAATTCATTCCAGTAATCACGCTAAGCAAATTTTTCTTCAAAGGAAAACATTTTTTGTAATCCCAATTCAGTTGTAATCTGGGTTCTATCCTTTAAAAAGAGGCTCAAAACTAATCTGAATTAGAAACTGCACTGAATTAGAAAGTGCACTATTTGCAATATTGCACTATGTCAAATAACAGAAATAGTGGAAATTTCCAAAGCATAGAGATATAAACTCTTTCTCTCTCTCTCTCTCTATATATAAACATATATATATATATATATGAAACAAAATATATTGCATGTAGAGGATAAAGACACTAAAACTTATGTCCTTGTATGCCTTAAGTACAAAGCTGCATGATAATATGAGCCAAGGTTGAATATAGATGAAATCATGGTGGCTTTGCTTCTGTATTGTTCATCACTGTTTAAGTACAGTCACGGTAAAACAATCACACTAAATCAGTCATGTAAAATACTTCTGTAGTCAATGAAGAGAAGTGAATCACTTTTCAGTGGATTTTACTCCATCAAAAGGCACGTGTATGAAACAAGTAGATGACTCTCCTTATGAGAGTGTCCTTTCTCACTGATCATAAAAGATGTTAACTTTTAACTGGTTATGATCAGGTAACAATCATCTCACAACAAATCCTAGAGCCCTTTAATCTTGTCTATCTGACTAAATGCATGAGGGTGTTTTTACAATTCGCTCACAGTCTGCCCTACGTGAAGAAAATCTGGGGGGGGTTGGGCAAATTTTACTTTTACTTCCATTTTCCAGACACCATCCTGTGCTAACAAGGCATGAAAAACACGAAGCTCCAAGCCACAGCTCTTGGTACACCTTGTTCTCTTGGCGCTTCTGACGTAAGAAGTTCTGAAGTGTTTCTCTCTTACTTTTGTTAAAAGGAGATATATGAATGTAGGACTGAAGTTTTTGTCAGGTTCCCGTGGTCTTTCACTCTTGTGTAGTTGATGTCCCTGTAGGGAAGCAGAGGATGGCATGAAGTGTGCAATATGCTCAAGCAGGAGCTGCTGGTGACACTGAGCACTGCCCGTGGCCAAGTACAGAAGGGCCAGAACCCCACAATGGATAAGTGCCTCATGGCTGACAAAGGTTTTTCAGAGGTTTGAAATTTATTATTTACCTCCTATTCCCCTCTCTGAAATACTCTCTAACAGTTATACAGAAGTGAACTTCTGTCACAGGATTTTACTTGCTGAGGTCATTTATCCTCTGTACAGATAATTATATTTGAAAAATGCTTGAGGGAAAATGTAGTAAAGAGAGAAGGAAATGGCAGATATTGGATACACTTTAAAAATGCAAATTAGATTTGTGTTATCTTGGGAAAGCAGACTTTAAGAAATTACGAGTTTTTTGCACCAGTGCTTTGGTGAATCAAAAAATAGGAATATCTGAATGATCTTACAAGTTTAAATAAGTGAAAAGCGTAATTTTATTTCAAGAAATAGACATCTTTGTTCAATCAAAAGCATTTTTGTTTGAGGAAGCATATATTGATAAGAAGAGACACAGAAAGAACAAAACTCAGCCTATGGATTCCCATTATTAATTCCATTGTTTTATTGGAAGTTTTTTCAAAAGCTACAGAGTATATCAGTAATTCATCTCATATAATGAAACACAAGATATTCTCATGACCTGCGTGGGAAAAAACCAGCATATGCAGCTTTTCAGAAGTAGATTTTATTGAGCTGAGATTTCCTGTTCCAGAAGGAGTCAGTTAACTTACAGATTTCTGCTTTATAATTATGGGTGTGCGGAATGCTCTGAAGGAGCTAAATCAAAAGCAATACTGCAGAGGACCTCTGGAAGGCAGAGAGAAATCAGAATTGTTAGATGACTCAGAGATAGAATAGCAAATATATTGAGAAATTATGAGAATAATTTCTATCCTTAAAGATGACACAGCAATGAGGTTTAAAATGTCAGCCTTTAAGTATGAGCTGTAATCACTCTATTAATCATACATAACGAACTCAAGTATTTCAAGCAGAGATGTAGTCTTTTTGTAATATATTGCAGGAACTACAGACTGACAATTATGACTACATTGTTAGTAATATACTGAAAATGTTGGCAGGTTAACATACGTTTCTTTAATAATCAGACATTGTTGACTGGCATTTACTATGTTTTATTATTCACTACATGAGGAATACCAGTCCAAAGAACACACAGAATGAAAAAGAAATAGGGAGTGACTTACTAAATTAAACTTATTCTTTGACAAGTTATATGGAATACATAACAAAAACTGCCTTCGAGAAATCTTTGCTCACTTCCTGTAATAATGGAAACAAAAAAAAATGTTTTATTTCTGAGTAAAGAAAAAACACAAAAATACAATCAGGTTTGTAATTCCAAGTCTGCTAAAACTTCAGCATTTTTCCCCCACTTTATAGATTTGCATATCTAATGTTTGGGGGTTTTATATAGTAAGAGTATGAAAAAATTAAAGTTTTTAAATCTTTACATATTCTTTTAGCATTTATCGCAAAAGTACTCTGACTTTCCTCTAAAAAACATATATGGATTTGAAAAAAAGACAAACCAAAGAAAATGGATACCTGTATATATTATAATACAGCAAACATGAAAAATGTTGATTTACTGTAGTAACCCAAGGGAAATCTCAAATCGTGTCAACTATTCCATTCTAAATAATAACACCATTGATCATAATGTAGACAAATTATCAGGAAGAATATAAAATCTCTGAGAAAAAACACAACTTACTGAACAAAACCAGTTATAACCATTTATATGGAAAGTAGTCAGCCAGTAACCAGAATGAACCAGACTCAGACATGAGGAAGGGATACCATTGCTTAAACAAAGGCACTTATGGGCTTCTGTAATGTAATATATTCCATTTGGAGAAATAGGGCCTGGTTCTATTGATTTATCTTAGATTGATATTCCATATTGAAATAAGTCTTTTATTGGAATTAGCTATTTAACTCCACAGACCATGACAATATCCTTGTTTGACTTACAGACATACATTCATGCAAGATCAATTCCACAGCAAATGTATTAATATAAGATTTAATGTTGTGGTTAGTGTACAGAAGATTTGCTGGTTAGCTTGCTGCACGTGGCATCCTTTAAATTTTAGTGAAAACTGATTCTCATTTATCAATATTTGGAAAATTTGGATATATACAAGGGCAGGCACTAAGTCTTTCGTATATTTAAAAAAATAGTTTTAGCTTGAATTTCAAATTGAAGTTTACTTTGGATTAAGAAATTATCAATTTTAATATAAGACCCAGAAGCAGGAATTTCAACAATTGCAAAATTCATTTTGCAATGGAGAAATTAAACTAAAATGCTTTTAAACACAAAATCAATACAGGTTTGAGTTTACTTTAAAGTATTAATTGAAAAAAATTATCAACAACCTTTGCTGTAAGAATACATATTTTTAACAAAAGCTTAAAATTGCCTTTTCCCAGTCTGAGCCTAATTCATCCTGAAGTCCTTCCTTGAGAAGTCCCTTTCTTGAAGGGGAAAGAAAATAAGTAAATAAAAAAATATAAACAAAATTCAAAATAATATGAATACTAGACTCTGTGCTCTTATCTGCCATAGTTTTATTCAGAAATTACTTCACAAAGATGTAACTAAAGCTCAAGTGGACAAAGGTAAGATATAGGAGAATAGGTACTACAGTATAACATAATTACTGATGATGAGGCTTAGAAATAAATTGGGAAAATTCAATCATAAATTGATGTAACAGATTAAATTTCTATTTTTTAATGAGGGAATTAATTTTTTAAACAATATAGTACCTAAAAATCTAATACAAAATTAATTTTAAATTTTCTCATCTTAAGGAAATCTGGAAATGTTTTGAAACATCTAATTAATCTGCCCTTTTATTCTGATGTGTAATCTACAATGTAGCCTAGAGTCAATGTCCATGCTAAAGATTTTCTGGATGGTTAGAATATATCAGGTTAAATTCTCAGGACCAAATCCTTTTTCTTCAAAATGTCCTGCTCAGGGTCCTATCGAGGTTTTTTTTAAAAACTATGCAGCAACTTTCAGTCCATCAGAATTAATCCGTTTTGAAGGGACAAGTTAAAGAGAACAATAAAATGTTTTGCACTTTTTTTTTCATCTTTCATTTAAGTACTATGAATTTTAAGGTAAGTGAAGAAAAAAATCAGTATACACAAAGCACTGTTAAAAAGTTAATCTTTTCTCACATTTCTTTTTATGTCTTAGTTAGTTTTGTTGCTGATGTGACATCCCATTAGTACTTACATAGCACAACATCCCAGTTTTTGCTACTCTGATATTTTTCTACAATAATATTCTCAGTGCTTTGGGAATAATTCTGTTCAAAATCAAAACTCTTAAGTGCCTGTATATCTGTTTAGAGATTGTGCATGCTGCACATACAGCAGATGAAGCCATCAGTATGATTTTTTCTTTCTTGCTGCTGTAACTTTAAAGAGACATTTTTCAAAATTCATGCCATGCATCTATCTATGTATATGTATATGTATATGTGTTTCTGTTTTATTCAGTGATATTTGCTAGATTAAAAAAAAGTTTTTGATTTCAGCTTTGTTAATTTTATAATTTCACATCAGTCCTAAGAAGAGCATGGCCTTACCATGATATGAGGTATAAAACTCTTCAGGAAGATAATTTCTTACCGTAGTACTTCACAGCTGAGTTTAATGAAGAGATATGGCTTCACCTTCAAGCCATGACTAATCTATGAATTTAAGAGTAAGATTGCTTATACAGGAAGTCTAGGATATATTTTTGAATGAGTCTGGATCTTAACTATCAGGTGAGATTGTTTTTTTCTGTGAGAACAAATGCAACACTTGATATCTGAATAATGAAGGCAGAAATAATATTAAATGTTTGTTCTGTGAAAACAGAATTTAAAAGATAAAATGCTGTTTAATTACCAAGAGTTTTAAAAATTTCTGTAAATTCTGTTGTTTTCTGTAACAGTTTTCTAATAATAATGTCACTTGATATATCACCTAATACCCCAGTTATAAAGAGATCTCATATTCCCTGTGTCTAAATTTGTCTGAACTACACAGTGTAGTGGATTTCTAGTACCATGATAGACCCATAATAGATGAGCTTCTCTATTTTATGTCACTCTATTGCTTTGAAAAGATTCCTATCTCAACAAGCACTGGCAATAGGTAAATAAAGTCTTCCACGACTGAAAGATAAATGAAAATATGTGTATGATATGGTGCTCAATTTCCTGCAGTGATCTTGCATCACAGATTTCTCCTTCACACAGTATTGTCTCAGAGTTAAAATCATCTTGTATATTCCCACAACAGCTAGAGCACTCATTCAGAAAATTGTAGAACTGAACTGTACAATTTAGTTAACCAAAAGAAATGCATAGCTCATGAACCCTGTGAGCCAGGTAGAGGAAGGACATGTAGGACCTTAAATACAACAGGTAATTTTCAGTGGAATTTGATGAATATTGTTTACTTAGGCTAACATATCAGGAAGATCAAGTTATATAGAAAATTCCAATTTAGGTATCTATTTTGTCAGGTGTATCAGGTACAGTGACCGTACCCATCTAAAGTTAACATGAATTACACTGTGTTATGCCTTTACTAGGAGGAGTATAGTGAATTCATTGCTTTCTGTGAACAGAGGAATCAAATTGCTCACTGTCAGAGAATAACAACTAAGAGGAAGGGAAGGAAAATAAAATGGATGGTGGAAATAATCGGATTTTAAATAAAAGGTACTAAAGTTTTTCAATAGTATATAAAATGCCCATGAATCTGAGCCTTTTCTAAAGGTAAAGTCACATATTCTGGTTGGAAGATGGAAAACAAGAAATTAATAAAAAAGGACATTAAAACCATCATTCAAATTTGAACAAATTATAGCTTAAATTATTCCATGAATGAAAATCAAAAAACCTAATTCTAGATATGTGTTGCTGGGAAACGAGTATGTTAAATATTATAGAGTGGCAAAACAGTACTCCCTTCGATTGTGGAAAATACCTTAATGCTGGTACTGTGCTCATCTTTGTCATGCTTATCCTCAACTCCTAAAACACATGCCAGAGTACAAACTAATATTCATTCTATTATTGACATGCATAATGTTAGAATAAAGAAAGGTAAGATTGTAATGGGAGAGAAGGCATTTCTTTAAATTATTTTGATATTAGCAATAAAGAAAGCAGTTTCCAGGGGAAAATCATCAAATCATCAAATGAATAATCACATTGTCATTCTTTGGTAATAATTTCAGTATTGAAAAAAATAAGTAAGCGGGTTTTTTTCACTCAGGTTTCAACCAGCTTAGCACTATCTTGAATAATCTTACTATCACTTTAAATTAGCTATTACAGTTGCTTTGGGAAACAAAGAAATATTGGAAGACTGCCTGGGATTAGTTTTCTTCAAATGCATCTTGATGTTAACATCACCTTTTGCAACAATCTTTTACAGATGCATGAATAACAACTTTTCACTCTGTTACTAGCTCATAGTGAATGGGTAGAAATAGTCTGGTTTTTATTCAGTCAAACAGGAAAGAGGCAGGTTTCCAAATTCCCTTAAGCTTTGCATCAGTAAAATTAAACACAGAATCAAACCAAATGTATTAAAAATATGCAAAGGCACGTTTGCCTAAGTCATACTCAGCTGAGCATAAAAACAGTAGGAAATAAAAACAATACTAAATAGGCCACTACATTTTTAGCTCTTATGCTCATTGAATGGATTTTCCAGTGACATCTTGATGCTTTCACTCACCTGACTTCCATGTCACAACGCAAATTAAATTTACACATGGAGTTTTTAAGGAAACTTTTTTTCTCTTCTTGATACTATTCATAGAATCATTAAGATTGGAAATGACCTCTAAGATCATCAAGTCCAATCGTGAACCCAGCACCACCACCATTATACCACATTCACCATTAAACCATGTCCTTAAGTATCATATCCACACATTTTTGGAACACTTCCAGGGAGGATGACTTCACCACTTCCCTGAGCAGCCTGTTCCAATCCTTCACATCCTTTTCTGTGATTTTTTTTCCCACTAGAACCCAAACCAAACTTCCCCTGATGCAACTTCAGGCAAACTTCTCCCATCCCATTACTTGTTATCTGAGAGAAGAGTCTGACACCCGCCTCACTACAGACACCTTCCAGGTAGTTGTAGAAAGTGGTGAGTTCCTCCCTGAGCCTCCATTTTGCAAGCTGAATGACCCCAGCTCTCTGAGCTGCTCCTAATATGACATGCTCCCTTCCTTCTCCTCTGTCCTAGCTCTCAGATTTTAGTTCTGCCTGCATTTTGTTTCCTTGATTGACTCTTATTTCCACAATTCTGTCTCAAGCTTAGTGCTTGACTAATTTTTGCACAGGCCTTTTCTTCTGCTCTACATCATTTTATAGCTTAAGCTGAATTGAAGTTAATAGAAATTAATGACAGAGAAGAAGTCTTTAGCTCTTTTATGTAAATCAGCCACACACAGTGGTTATTTGGCAAAAGTATAACAGAATTTATTGAAACTGCTATGAATTTTGTTACTTAGAAATATTTTAAATAAATTGAGTTCTTTATCCATCTACCTTTTTTTCCACGGACTATACTCACTTTGCCAAATTGTTGTCTATGTCATACACTTGACTAACAGTTTACTAACTGTAATACCAAAGTTCTCCTTTTTACTGCTGATAAATTTGGTCTGTGTATTCTTCTGTCATCCTTTTAAATTTTTAGTTTTGAATTTTCCTCCTGTGTGTTACTTTTTCAGTATGCCACATTGGACACATTTCATTTCAGATACAAAGCACTAACTTTAGTGGCTATATTTGATACCTTGGGGATAAAACCTCAACAAGCTATTTTCAACTTCTAACATTTTTAACAGAAGTGTGGAACTTTTCACTGGGTATAAAATTAGGAGCAGTCTTGGGGAAGTAATTCACATAATACACTGTAAAGGCATTTATCTTCTACTGTTTGAAGCATTTTCTAATGGCTACAACTTCCCTAGACACTCAGTTTATATACTATTTCTGAAAAGGAATTTTTCCCAGTTTGTAAAAATGAACTTCAAATTAATTCATACATCTTGGTATTTACAGTGATTGAAAATTCTTACTTGTAATTTTCCTGTAATTCAGTTTAGGCTTCATGAAGCAGTGCAGTACAGCTCTTCTTCCAATGCTAGGTACCAGTGAGAGGTGGAGATGGCCAGTGCTGCTTCTTCTTAGACC
>VWYI01015632.1:1250-84178 GCA_013399455.1 Anthoscopus minutus
ATATAGATTAGATCTAGATCTAGATAAATATATAGATATAGATAAAGTCTTTTTTTCTTTTTGCTGCATCCCATCAAAAGATGATACAACACATTGGAGCTGTATTACCTATGCAGCTTGTGAAGACAAACACCAAAATTGTTTAACTTCTTCCTTCTTTTGACAGATGTAGCGTGAGTTTGGCAGTGTGAGTTGTTGTTTCCATCCACAGTACACCTTAGAAAGTTCTTGCTATTCCCCTCAATTAAACTCTTTGAAGGCTTGAACTATCTATAAATGCAATCTCTTTATTTACTTTTTTGCCTGACTAGAAAACAGCAGTTCAATAAAATGAAAACTCTGAATCTTTAGTCTGTAGACTACCAGATATTTAATAGATAAATGGAATTCAGATTAAATGATAACAAAGAGCAGAAACTATCTGATTCAAACTGAAATTCTCAATTATTGGTAGATATTCCCGTTATATCTGATTGCCAAATAACAGAGTGCCTTTTACAAGGGTCACTTAAATCCTAGACTTTATAAAATTTGACATCTCTGTATCGATTCAGGTTAACCAAAAGTCTGATCTGAAGTACCCTGAAGTAAATAGAAACCTTAGCACTGATTCTAGTAAGCTACTTTCTAGACTTCAAAAACTCTCTGGAGAATTTAGTTATCTGGATAAACCTAGACCTGAGAGTTAAAAACAGGCAACAATGAAGTTCTTTGACATTAGATTGTCAGTAGTCTAAGATTTAACTTTCAGCAAAGAACTCAGCTGAGCTGGAGACTTAGAGTCATAGAATCATTTAGTATGAAAAAACCTTTAAAATCATCAATCATCTAGCCACTAACCAGCACAATAAGTCCACCACTAAACCATGGCCCCAAGTGCTAAATCCACACATTTTAAATCCCTCCAGGAGTGGTGGCTCCACAACTGCCTGGGCAGCCTCTGCCTGTGCTTTCAGTACACTGGCAACTCTTTCAGTAAAGGAATTTCTCCTGATATCCAATCTAAACCTTCCCAGCACAACTTGAGGCTGTTTCATTCTGTCATTTGTCATCTGAGAGGAGAGATCAACAGCCAACGGGCTTCAGCCTCCTTCGAGTGGTCACCTAGCAGTGAAGAATATTCCAATCCAAGGCATTCTCCACGACAATGCTGTGGGAAACAAGAAAAAATCTTTAGTAAAGTCCAGGTAGATAACATGCACAGACTTATCCTCATCTGCTTAGCAAATTAATTTCTTTTGTCATATAAATTAGTATAGCAACCCTTTGAAGTGAGGAAGCAGCAGTGTGGTGATTTTGAGGTGTGGTGCATCACTGCAGAGTTGTATTAATTGTGAAGACATTGGTGTGCTGATTGGAGTTTCATGTTTGTGCTAACTCTTCTTATTGCTGTCTCAAAGGTGTTCATTTTAGCAGTACTGGACAGATGAAAGAGTCAAAATTCTTTCCTGAAAGGGCCATTACATTGCCTGTTGCAAAGGCATAGTGATTTCTAGGCAGCCTGGACTAGTGCAATTCAGTCAGCCTAAAGTAACAGCATGATTGCGTTGAGCTGGGCATTAGGAAACTTAAATAGCTTTTTCAGCTTTGGAGTTTATGTTAAATCTGGAGAGCCTCCATGTATCGAAATACTCCTGCTTGTACTGAGTGAAAGGCATACCTCCTTAGCCACTTCTTATCTCTCTCTTTTTCTCTGCCTCTTCTCACCCACCTCTGCCATGCTTTCTTCTGTTCTTGCCCTCTCTTTTGTCCAACAGCTGGATTTATACCATTCCTGAACCAAGCTAGTTTCCTACTCTATGCCATTGTGAAGATATCAGCTATGCATTCCTGATGGGCATGGGAAAAGCATCAAATAAAATATATTTGGCTGGATAATTATTTTCAGTTAGACTTGGTATAAACTTATATTAGTTTTGACTTATATCAAGATAGCAAAGTTGATACTAAAAAGCCGTAATCTCTATTGATTGTCAAATTAATAAAAAAGCTCTTTCACATTAGATATAAGGTAACAAAGGATTCATTTTATGGTAGCAACTGTATTTCATTAACATTGGTAAAGTCCCTAGGATAGCAGAGCAAAAAATGCAAACCATCCTTTATTAGGAATTACGTGGCAATTTTCTATTTCAAGATAATTTATGCTTGCTTAACATCCAGGCTGATCTCTACATCTTGGGATAAACAATTTTTTGAGATTTATTACTTCACATATATTCAGTAACTTAAACAAATATGGGTTGCAAAGAAATATGAGGGTACGAGTTCATTGCCTTCGCACATTTACAATTGTCTTTGATGAATTAATCAGATGTCTCATTGTCTTTGATGAATTAATCAGAGTAGTAAGAATCAGACATAGAAGTTTATTGGATAGAGTAGAGCTAAAAAGCCAGGAAACTTGCAAGTGAAAATGGTTTAATAAAATCCACCGGTTTCTAGTGCATTGTTTTTGAATTATATGTCTCCTACGGCACAGTGAAGTTTAAAATCCTTACTCAACCTTAGGATAATTCATGCTTTGACTGAGACTTGAATCTGGAGCACAGCAGTTGACAAGACTCAAGTGCAAAAAAGGATGAACTTGAGTGAAATCAGAGGCATGAAAGTTGCAGCAAAACAAGAGTATGAACACTTGTGGGCAGATAAGTGCAGCTGTGAAGTTTTGAACAGCTTCCTGTTCAAGTGCTGTGGGGAGTATAACAGTAACAAGACTCTTTTTAACATTGATCTGTCTATCTGTGTCTTTCAAGCATTTGTTTTTCAGTAGTTAGGGTTTCACTGCAAGCCATACATTTTCAACAATGTCTCAATAGCAAAAAATTGTTGTGCTGTAGTAGTACTAAATTTTTCTGTTTATGTACCACAGCTTTGATTTTTTATTGAAAAATAAATCTTAAATGCATCGAGTTTTATATCCATCAGAAAGTTCTTTTTGAACAAAGTGACTTAGTGATCCCAATTTTCCAGTAATGACTCTGACAGTGGCAAGAAGTTCTGAATTCTCACCTAATTTCAGGATCTCATATAAAAAAGTCTTGTGGGTTACCTCAGAACACTTTGAGGTTGCTTTGAGTTTGCCATGTTATTATTTTTGCATGCTGTTTTGTCCTTTTTAGAAAAATGTAATTATAGACAGACTTGTATCTGATAGAAGCAAGAAGCCAAACTTCTGAATTAATTTAGCTGTTGATGACTGATAATATATGGTAGTTGAACATATTAATATTCATCCCGTGAAACTGCCTCTATGAAAATGAGTTGTGTTGGTTGGAGGAGCCTTTCAGGCTTCTGGTCAAGAAATATAATCTGACTTCTTTTAAGAAGAACTGTACTGCCCAATCTGGCAAAAACCTTAAAGCAGTTCCCAGTTAGTTGCCCTGAAATGACCCTAGTGAGCTTTTCCTGCCGTCCTGTGCAGCAGGAGTCTGGGAGCACAGGAGTGTGGATAGCCAGCCTCCTTATGTTACACTAGATTTAGAGTGAAACTGGTTGTTAAACATGTGCCATATCATCAAGAAATACAAAGAAAGAATTATTAACACTAGCACAGGTTGCCCAGAGAGGTGGTGAATGGCCCATCCCTGGAAGTATTCAAGGTCAGTCTGCATAGGGCTCTGTAAATAATTTATTTTCATTTAGAACATCCTCAAAAAAGCTCCCATGCTTTCTGTTTGTTGTTTTGGTGCTTGGGGATTTTTGGGGCATACAGGGTTGTTGCCAAACATTATCAAGAACTATCAGTATGAATATTTATTCTATTTAAAAGTGCTTCAGAGAAAGTGAAGGGAT
The DNA here is from genome assembly GCA_013399455.1 of Anthoscopus minutus. Lineage (NCBI taxonomy): Eukaryota > Metazoa > Chordata > Aves > Passeriformes > Paridae > Anthoscopus > Anthoscopus minutus. The sequence goes on from VWYI01015632.1 coordinate 5,046, forward strand.
CATTAGGATGTTCTACTAATGTTTGGTATCAGATTTGTAGTGAGATAAATAATATTTTATATATCTGCCTTCTTATTTTCCTCATCTTTATATGCTAACGATCATTGCTATGCAGTATCACTTTTGACTTGGAACAGGGAATTTCTTAACTGGTAAAGTATTGTTTCATTTAGGTTGCTTGTAACAGAAACTTACGCAGTGGGAATTTTTTCTCTGATCTATGAGACTTTTGTTGCATGTAAGATGTTTATTGAAGGACTTGATACCTTATTCTGCAGCAAAATAGAACTTTTCCTGTAAATATTACTGCTCTTACTTAACTTTTACAACTGTTTTGTATGCAGAAACAATCAATCATATATATACATATAAAACCATGATTATATAGAGGGGGTTAATCATAACTTTTTTATTTAGGCACTTAACTCACTGAAGCTGCTTTCATAAATTTCTTGCACTGAGCCTATGCAAGGGTATGGCCTGTGTCTATGTGTGGGAAGAAGGTAAAATCTGAATCTGGTTTTCATCATCTCTTAGCTAAACTGTTTCTCAGTTTGAAAGTTATCTTAAACTGCATTGCCAACTGAAAAAGGTGCTTGTTTATTTTGCTGAAGTAATTTCAGACTAATAGTGAGTGATTACCAGCGTAACATTACTGATGTTGATTAGGCACTGTACTTATATTTTTCTCAGTTTTCAGGGAAACATTAGTTACATTTGCATCTTGTTGCTAAATGAGGAAAGAAATTCTATTAATTTATTTTCAGGACATCATGGAAGAGTTAAGACTCCTTGAATAGCAAGGCAACCTATTAGACATGAGTGATTTTGAAAATAACTATAGCCATTTTATTGAGGAGGAAATACTTTGCTGTCATTGCACCTCTCTCCCGCTATGTGGTATGTTTATAATCAGCTGTTTAATTTCTGCCTTCCACACCAAGCAGTCCTGAGTGCTCACGGAGCACAAGAGGAGCTCGCACCTTCAGTGGTACTGAGAAGAGTCCACTCTGCCCTGCCAGTATAGACTAACTGGAGCAGGCTTATCCAAGTAAAAGGATAAATGTGTAATTTGATTTAAGTAGACTTAGAACTCTCTCCATTTTAGCACATTTTTTAGTCAAAGTATGAGGTCTGGTAACACTCTACCTTGAAGAGACATATTAAAAATATTTTAGGAATAGTATTAAAGCTCTGATTTTAATAAAAGGGACTGTGATTTCATCATAAATGATGGAAGGTTTGGTTGACACAATTTTTCTGGTGTTTGAGTAACGTAATGCATTTAGTGAATAAAATTAATTCATTATAAGAAAAATATTGCACACACACTATAATTCAGACCAAAAAGCTCTATTTACTCAATTGGAGACAAGCTTTTCTTAAAACGGATGCATAATTTATGTCACTTTTTGCTTCTAGCTGTTTTTATATGCCTTCTGGTATCCCATAGTCCTTCTCAGATAACTATTTACAGTTTTTGTAGTGAGAGAGATTAAATGCCTCATTGAAGGTCACACAGGAAGACAAACAGAACCAGGAGTTAAACAGAGATCTGCAATAATTATCTGGTTTTATATTTACCTAACACAATTTTCTAGCATTTCAATTATGGCTGTTTGGTTGGGCAATAGCCAAAGTCAAGCCACCTTTCCTAGATTGACAAGAGACCTGTGTTTTACTGTTACAGTTAATGTTTCCTCTGTGATGACTAGCTGTAATCAGAACCAAAGATTGTATCATAAACTCATGTGATTTCTCATAATATCTTAGCTCTGCTAGAATGTTATTTGATGCAGTTTTAAAATCAAAAAATTATATTTTGGCAGGCATTTTCTGCCAGTGAATTTTTCAACAGATTTTCACTTTAAATAACTTCATATACTTTCTGTACTGTGGAGAAATACATACTCTGAGGAAGTTTATTTTCCTTTTTCCTTGACAATTCATGAACTTGACAAAAATATGAACTGAGAACATAGAGGGATGAGAATAAAAAGAAATTTCAAGTACTATTGCTTTTTTCTTATGTTGTAATTATATCATGCTTGAGTAGATAAACAAATAAACAGTTTCCTCTTTGGTTTTTGTAATTTCTGAGATTTAGCAGTGGTAACACAGATATTGTGGGTATTCTTTGTACATTTGGGAAGATCTGAGCATGCATTTTAGATTGTAGTATCCTACTGGAAAAGAATTTATCTCTGCTGAATCCTCTTTAAAAGGAAACCCAAAACTTTGCAGTATTTTTTATGAGCCTTTCTGTTCATCTTAGGAACAGCTTAGGTTTCTTAAAAAAGAATGGATGATTTTTTTTTAAAATATATTTTCACATTTAGTCTCATTTCAAAGAAACAACTAATAAGTTCCAGGGCATGGATTATTCCCTTGGAAGTCAGTTGTGTTTCCAGTATACCCTTCACAGCTGCTTTCCTGCCCATAAAAGCTGTATTTGCTATAGAACTGCTGGCCCTATGAGAAACAATCCATCAGTTTTACAGATGCTACAAACACTTCAATCTCTACAAAGTTAAGAGTACCACAGAAACTCTCACATTACTAGTTCTATTTTCAAATAATTGACTTAAGAACAAGTATTATTTGGCCCAGTTTATGGCTGAATCAGGCCTTGTAACTCATGGCACAGCTTAGGGCAGAGGAGCGCTCAGTGGATATCACAGCAAACTGTGACCCTGAGCCCTCTCTTATTTCCCAGCTCAGAGCAAGGTGGGGACTTTTAGGTCAGTCATAGAGGAAATATGTGAAACTTTGTGGTGAAGTCCTTAAACCTAGATTAGCCAATTTAAAAACAGAGGATTAATTTCTTGGAGCATGGATACCACAGACTGGTTTCCATGTCTTAAGTGCCCACTTAGAGGACAAAGGCATATTTTTTTCTATCTCAGGGAAGACGTAGTGTTTTTTTTATTGTTGTTGCTTTTGTTTTGGGTTTTTGTTGGTTGGTTGGTTGGTTGGTTGGTTGATTGGTTGATTGATTGAAAGTGGGGGGAGGTTAATTTTTTTTTTAGCACAGTAGGAAATATTCCAGAGCTGTAGGTGAAATATCCACACCAAGCAAAGTCTTACATCTTTGAGTGTTCTCTCAGAAAGCCCCTGCAAGCTGAAAAATAATGTTAATTAAAAGGTGGTCATGTGCTCTAGACAGGGCTCATCTAATGATGAACTGTCCTAACATTTGATCTGGTGACTGTGAGTTCCATTCTTCCTATGCACAGATGATCTGAGCCCAGACTCAAGGGGTCAGCAACATGGATGCAGGATACCAGAAACCATGAGCAGTTGAGTAAGGGAGATTGTTTTAAGCAGCATTCAAGCTTAATGCTTGAGGAATTGCTCCATTTATGTTAGAATACCTGACTCTGCTAGGAAACCTTTGGTGAAGTTCATATATAAATTTCAGTGTCATTTATATCTGAGTCCCTCAGTGGAAAGACATAAACAATTTTTGAATCTATTCTAAATTGAAGTATTTATGATGAAATATTGATATTTTAATGATGTCACATTTCATAAATCTAGGGGATGCTGTTATTGTCAAACTTATACTAAAAAGGGAGAAAAATGTGTCATCTTTGTCATCATTGCCATCACTTACACTGAGCACTTTGACATAAAAAAACGGATCATTTCCTGAGTGCTCATTTTATCAATTAAATAATGGCAGAAATGTCGTGTAGCATATTATTCAGTACATATCCATACAGTCTTATTCAATGTTTCGCAGTAAAACAGTAAATAATTTATCAAGTGACTTGTTTTGAATGTTCCGTAATCAATTTAGAATTTTCTAAAAGTGAGTTCCTTATTTTCACTGTATTCAAGATCACTTCTGTAAATTTCTTTGCCAGTTCTCAAGCTGTAACCTTTTTTGAGAACTGTCAACTAAGGTTGATAGTTTTAATGTCAATTGTGAGAAAGGGATCTTGCATATATTAGGCCTCTATTATTATAAATTCATGACAAAGTCTTAGTATGTGAAATTTTATGTTCAAATTGAGGAATTTCCTCCCAACAAATATTGTTCATTGATACATTGAGAGCAATTCATACTGGCTGGAACATGGGTAGAAATTTAAAAAGAAAGGAGCGGTGGCCACGGCAAAATGTTTAGCTGTGCAAAAATATTCTAACCAGGATAGCAAATAATATGCTTGCACTAATGCCACCACTTAAACAGTATAAGTCACATGTTTTAGTGGCAAGAGCTTTGCAATGTATTTTTAGACACAATATTTTCTTTGAAGGGGTTTTTGAGCCTGCTGTTTAGAAGGGATGGCAACGCTGGTTGGATTGTGTGTAAGGGCAGTGTACAATCCTTTTCCTATTCAGTTTTCACAAAATGAGTAGATAGGATATCTGTAAGTCTATTTATATGCTTCTCATGAGCATAAACCAAAGATTATTTATGCTGTGACTTTTTACAAAAAATAGCAACTAGAAGAAAAAAAATTTGTGCAGAATTTTAATTCAGTTTTGTGGTGAAAACTTCTACCTTTAGTCATTTTGCCATTCATTCATTCATTCATTCATTCATTCATTCATTCATTCATTCATTCATATTCTTGAAAATGAAAGAAGAAACACATTCTAGATTAGTTAGATCTGTTGCGCCATATCTTTTAGTACCATAACTTAAATCTAGATATCTCAGTTTAAAAAACTTGACTTTTACACGGTATTTTAGTCAAAATGTCAGGGTTTTTTGTCATATATTTGTAATTTCACTAGTTTAACTGTATTGAGGTAATTGGCATAAAAATCTAGAGTTTTTTTCATGTTAATCATTGCTAAAATTAACTTAAAGGCAAGATTAATGGACTCCATACTTTTCCCCGATCTAGAAAATTAATATAAATCAAGACTTGGTGCTTTTCTTCCTCACATCCATGTTATATATAGAAAGTAAGCATCTTCTAAACCCCTTGGAAATGTTCCTGATCACTGTTAGTGGTAAATCATCATATAATCATTATGTTGCTTAAAATATAGAATAAATTTGAAGAATTCTTTGCATATCAGTTTAATTACTTTTCAGAGATTAAAATACTGGGGTTTAATTATGTCTTTCCAAAGAAAGACAGTAAAATAATAAAATATTTTCTTTGTCATCCTTCTAGTTACTAAGGTAATAAGAAAAGGGCATTACATTTGAGTCTATTCAGAGATGTGGAGAATGCAGGTAAATTGTGTAATATTTTGTGGGATTTAGGGATTCTAAGTTTGTGTTTGCATGGGCTAGAAACCACTGGAGATACAGTTTAAATGTCATTTCAGTGCAAAGCCAGCTCTGATCCCAGAACTGGAATTGTCAGTCTAGCAATAACAACCCCCAGCTTTACAAATCTGATAAACATTCTGTGGAAAAATCAGGCTGCACACCTTTCAAGGTTTTGAAAGAAAGGTGCAATATATATTCCATTCCTTTGATCTAAGGTTTGCTAACAATTTTGTACATGCATTTTAAAAAAGCCGCATATACCCCTTTTAAAAGCTCTCCTTGAAAGCATGGCACACAAGACTACTCTGAGACACACTTGGTTTTCCACTGTATTGCACTTTGGAGATTCTGAAAGGGACTAAAAGTACTTTAGGTTGCAAACATTTCTACCATTACTGTAGCTGATGCATTAAAGAAAAACAGATTTGTTCACATCCAGACTTAATGCAGTCTTTTCTTAGTGTCCCCCATATGACCCCATGTAAGAGTTTTCTTTTTCCATCATGGGACCTAATAGCAGTGATGAGTCTTCTGATGGACATTTTTCATTTCAGCCATGGCTTCCATTCCTGTTAGGCTTTTGACCTGAGCTCTGCCTCTAGCTTGCCCTGTGCTTGGCTTGATGAGTAAGAGCTTCATGCTCTCCTAGTCCTAACTTAAAATACTTTTTTCTAACAAAGCAACAGTAAGAATAGTTCTAGGATTTTTGCCAAAAGTAACTTCCAGATCCCAAATTAATCAGGAAATATTTCTTCCTTTCTTAAAGCTGAAGTTTCCAGATTCCTCAGAGCACAAATTGCATTCCTGAACATCCACAAGGCACTTAAAACTTTAAAATGTACTTTCACAGAACTGTGTTTGCAGATCTCACTTCTTTGTTCTGAATAAATGTGGTAGCTTTACAAGAGACCAGACAAAATAGATTTTTTTCATCAAATATCCTTAAACGAGAGAAAAGTTGCAGATAATACTTTCTAATTGTACATGTTATAAATGAGCGGCCACTGTGAAAATTGGCTTTTAGGTGAATAAAAATCTGTCTTTCCTGTTTTTAACAGGGACATGAAAGACAATCTCTAGTGAGGTTTCCAGTACTCAGTATTGTTATTTTAATTTCAAACCAAAATTACTTAAAGTCTCTAGATTTATATAATAACCTTGATTTTACATCCCCGTGTTGCTACTTTCCAGCTATTCTGTAAACTCTTTTTCATGAAGAATTGCATCTACCACATGGTTTCAAAATGAAGTGGTCTGTAACTGTACTATGGACAATGCAGCCTAAAAATTCTTCAATGCAGCAGGCATTGAGAATGGCTTCCCTTGGATCAGCACTTTGTTCATGCTCACTCACCACCTAATCACTGTGTCTCTCATTTAGCAGCAAAAATAAGAGAAAAGCCTGAATTAGCAGGAAAACTCAACCACTGTCCCTTTTAAAAGCTATTTTTGCATTAAAGGCCAAAAAACTTCCACAGATAAACATCACTGCAAAATATTGCAAGAAAGGAAGCTTGGACAGGCTAAACCATGCAAGCAGATAATGGCTGACTCTTAAGACTACCATGCCATCATGTCTAAAACAAGAAGTTTGTGAATAGCACAAGTTTTTCAGTGTCTGAGTGAAATATCATGAGGCTAGAAATTTGAAGCGTTTTTACAAGAGTAACTTGTGCAATGAATTTTCAGGTTTTAGACAGCAAGTTGGGCATGGTTGTTTTCATCCTGTGAAAAACTTTTGGATGAAAGCATCACAAAATTTTAATATAACCAATCTGTATCACAGGCCTGGGCTAATCAAGATATTAATTAGAAGTTTTAACCAGCCTATAATAAAAATACGATGATGATGAAAACTGTTGTTTTCCATGTTTCTAATTTTTTCTTTCCTTTGACTAAATTTTTATGAATGCCAGCTTTTTTCAGTATGCTGCAGATGAATTAGTCCTGCAACAGGTATAAACAGTCTTTAAAGCCTTTAAAACTATGGTTTTAAAACTACTGGTTCTACTGATTGTTCTGATTCCTAAATTCTTTCAACAGATAGGAGAGAGATAGTTATTTGTGCACTGTAGAAAAGGTATTAGGAGAACTGTGGATTTTACTTATTTATAGTCAGTTCTACAGATTTTACAATTACTGAGCAATGCATTGAAAATCTCTGTGCATAATTCACAAGCTCACTGAATTTTCATCTTGAGTTTATTTTTTGTTTAACAGAAGCTGTGGATTTAAACTTCCTTTTTAATAATACCTTTGCAAATTTAATAATAAATAATACAAAAGTCTGCCAAAGCATATTGGACATTATATTGCCATGCTAAAGAAATTAGAACATATATAAAAAAAAAACTATGTAATGGAATTTTTTGTCAAATTAAAGAATGTTTTGTCTGCCACCATAATAAAGCATTTTTATGTTGAGATGGATGTCAGGACAGGTTTATATTTTTTCAAAGTTACTATGTTTAATCTTTCTAGGTACTTCATAATAAGTACAGTACTCAGATTGAATAAATATTTCATTTTTCTGACCATGTTAATTATTTAGCAAGTTTGAAATCTCAACTTTCTTTTAAATTAAAGTTCCATTTATTTAAATTTTTGGTACTCTCACTGGTGTAAGAATCACTTAGCTGTAAATCATGTCGCAAAATCAAATAATCCTTTCATCCTCAGTTTTATAAATTAAGGTGTTGACATCCTGCCCTTTAAGGTAATATTTATTTCAACAACTGAAATTAAAGCTTTTGAAACCTGAAATCTAATGATGATAGGGATGCAAACTGGATTCAACAGTACAATAACTGCTGTGTTCATAAAAAGCCCATACCAAAAAGCAAAGGCTGTAAGTGCCTCCTTCATTCTGTTTGCACTTCTGTTAAACTATAGAAAATAGTACTGCAGTTTCTTGAGCCTGGTACATTGTGGCTGTGAATGAATGACCTATTCCTACTAGTTCCACTTTATTGTTTCTCAGATTTACTGTTCATGCTGTGAAATATAAATCCCATTGTTACAGAACAAAAATAAATCCCCTGTTACAGAAATCTCTTTTGCATATTTTTAAGTGAGTATTGATTTAATTGGTGAAAGTGACTTAGCAGTAAGGGCCTTGTCTTCATAAGAATAATTCTTTAAAAACACCATGTTTTGGTGAATTGGGGAGCGTACAGAGGTTTCCTGCCTGAAGGCCAGGACCTCCATTTCTTGATACTTACATAATTCAGCAGCAGGAATCCTTGCTATGATATTGCAAATGAGTCAATTGAAAATTAGTGTCTCTCATTCGTTAATCCTCCATGTCAACTGTAAAATACCAAAAATGCATTTAGATTTCAATTTTTTTCACCTAAAACATAAGTTAGAGTAGTCCATTGCTTTGAAATATATCCTATTTACAAGGTTTAGTATTAGGGTGCTTTACGCTCTCCAGTGGCTCTGCTCCGGAACTCGGCTTTTCAGTGTCCGCGGCAAAGCCAAGACCATGTGGCTGGGGCAAGTCCAGACACGTCGCGGTCGAGCAGCAGTGAGCGGTTTGAACGCAAGGCTCCCCTAGCAAGTTAGAAAAGCCGGTCCTTTTACCTCCTGAGGGTTTCTCTTTGCAGATCCCGCACGAGGTGAAGGAAAAAAATGCGAAGTTCCACCTAGGTTTCCCGTTCCTATTTTATTCAATTCCATTACCGACATCAATGTTCATTCTTGAAAACCCAGGGTGAACCTCCCGTCCCTCCGCCCACCATCTCTCTTTTATCCTTTGGGGCGGAGCAGGGGAAGGGAATAGTTAGTTTACCAATCGAAGGAGAGGAAGTGTGGGAAAAGCCAGATTGACACTCATGTAACTCTATCCCTCGCTGCTCTCCCTGGAACTCTCGAGGGTTAGCCAGAAACCCTGCAAGACTTGGGGAGATCCGGAACACGTGGATCTTGGGTAACACACTGCTACAGTTTAGCACACAAAAAACACGTAATAGATGGGTTCGGTCCAACAGCATCAAAACTTTGTAGTGTCCCAAGCAATATCTCATTATGTATTCCTAGTTTTCATGCATATCTCCAGATCTACAGTTTGGGAAAAAAGTAGAGACACTTTCTGGCAAACTTTTGGAAAAAGAAAAGTAAATAACAAAGTTTAAAAAGCCTTCCCAAAAATACACTGCTTTAGGCAATCTCAGCTTTAAGCATAAGGTTTAATACGTGAAAGGAATTGTGTAAACATAAGGGAACATGTGGTCACCAAGGTCCAAGGAGTGCACATGTTTAACACCTTAGGGATTGAAATCCTCGGCTTAAATTGTATTTGCAAGCAATGTGGAAAGCAGTGAAAAATCTCAGTTTGTATTTTCCACTGTTCTGCCTTTTTAAAGGCTGCTGAAATGCAGAAAATACAGAAAACAAGACAAATGTAGTTAATGACATGAAGAAAGCAATTTAATATCTATGTTACCTAGTGCAGTACCTAGTCCATTGCAAAATATTAAATAAATTTATACTCATCAAAAGAACATCCCAATGCTGAAAGTCCTTTTACTGAAGCATGTATAATCCTACTCTGAAATTCTGGACCTCATCCATTGTATTTCTGTTTACTGCACTTTCACATGATTTTGATTGCTTCTAACTTAAAAGTCTAACACCCAGTATAGGTTTCTCATGATTGAAATTACCTCAAAAAAGATTTTTAATGGAGTCTTTCTGTTATCCTACCACAGCTCCCATTTCTGTCTGTTCCTCTGTGACTCATCTGTCTCCTGTGTTTTATACCAAAATACCTTCCTTTAAATTTTTGCATGGGAAATCACTTGGGTTTCCAGCATTTTGAACAAGGATGAGCAGTAGTATTGTTAAGCTGGAGTGGCTTTGTGGCTGCCATCAAGCTGGTTTCTGACCTATGAAACACTGGCTTTGGTAACAGAATTGGGAGTTCTATGTAGTTCCCTTAAGAATCTGCTATTTTCATAAAATTAATAAGAGTCTGTCCATTAATCACCATTTCAAGCTCTTGTGGATATATTGGTCAGGATTAGGCAGAAAACAGTTATTCCATTAAATCTTTAGGTTTTGGGTGCATGGCTGCTAGCAGAATTTTTTCATGAGTTTTAAAATGAAACCGTCTTTGTTCAGTTTGGAATTTTGATGATTTGGCATGGAAGACAGGAAATAGAAAGAAGGGAGTATTGTTATTTTGTATAAGCTTCAAGAATTTTTTGTTCTTCTCTAATCACTTGAGACATATTCTGCCCTCATATCATATGGTCTGTTTTCCCTCAGACTGGACAGTTGTCTTAGTGCTTTATGCATGGAGATAAAGGATGTGAAGTAGTTACAAATCCCTTCAGGTTATGCTTGAATGGCTTATACAATGTATAAAACAAACACAGGAGGTGTGCTGTGCTCTGCTGTGTGTAAGAACAATTTGGAAAGCAAAAAAGTCATCCCAATTTAGACACATTTCACCAAAAATCCAGCAAAAGAGCTTGTCAAAAGAGACAGTTTCCTATAGTAGAACTAAGACTATTTAATCTGTAGGTTCCATATGTTCAGGATATCATGCCTGTATTGGCATGATTTATTTCACCATGACCTTCACCACAGCCTGCCAAGGTCACTGGACATGCTGCAGGACATTGTGTTCCCAGTGGCAATTGAATGATGGCTTACAGCAGTTTGTTTGCGCTTTCATTTGATATAGTAGCTATGAATTTCTGAGCGTCATGCAGCCATAAAGAAACTCCTATCAGCATCCTCTTTAAACTAATTTCCATTTTGTGATTTGTATCAAAGCATAATGTCTTTTTATGGCACTTTTAATGGTCATTGGAAAAATGTCTAGTGTTAATAATTATACTGTGTGGAATGAGGATTTTTCAGCTTTGTCTTTGGGATTGCACTTGCAAATTCTTCAATGGTGCCAGCTTTATGCTGCCAATGAGAAGTGTGGTATAAATCTCCATTTTTGGCTTCTAATGTGAAATTATTTTTGAGGAATCTTCTCAGATGGGGTGATGAGGGGTCCATTTCATAGATTTTATGCTTGAAAAGACCAAAACTGTGGTCATGCAAGAGTTAGACTCTCGGAAATCCTGTTGAGAGTAAATGAGATGTAAGAAAAGAGCAAGATCCTAGACCATGACAACTACACTGTACTTCTACTACTCACCAAAGAAATGCTTTTAATAATTGTGAATCATAGCATTTATGTCACTTGAACCTGGAATGAAATACAACAATGCTTCCAAGTTCACAGAAAAAGAAATGTCTTTCCATTCTGTCCCTGTTGGAGACAACTTGTAGATAGTGTTAATTTAATATGTCGTGGTCTAGCTTTTGTTATAAGGTTGTAAAGGACAATGGCTCTGAAATAACATCAAAAGAGACCATTAATTTCTGCTACAAAACACTGTATTCTTAGTGATGACACTTAATTTCAAATATTTTGGTATACAAGAAGTGCAAAATTATCACAGCAAGACTTGAGGCCATAAGTAGAAATTATATCCTTAACTGGTGTAAGAAAAACTGGATGAAGTGCTTTCTGTTTCTTACTGTAAGTAACATAAGGTGTAAACAAGAAAAATAGAGCTCTTTTCAGAATTTATAAATCCAGCTATTGGATAAACAAGTACTCTACCTTTTTCAGTAGGTGTTTAGAGATTTAAATGAAAGAAAGCTTGAAAGATACTGCTACTTCTACTTGAAGAAATGTGCTGAATGCACTAAAGCCCAAGACAAATCATGGAAAACTCTTTTGGAGAGACAGACAACTTAAAAATATTATTTTAAACGTTGATTACTTCTCTGCCTTCTTGATTGATACATAAGATAGGAATTTTTCAGTTATTTTGTTTCTTATCAGAAATAACCATTCTGTCAAAGTATGTTCTGGTATTGACCAACCCTTTATAAAAGATGTCTATACTCAGTACTGTTTAATCCTACCATCTGAAATGCAGAGGGAAAAAATTATTTCAGGATTTATCTTCATTTTTATTTCTGAACATAGCATTTAAAAAATGCACAGCCTCTTGAGAGAATTCAAACAATTTTGACCTGTCCTCAAAATCAGCATGTACATTTTCTGGATACAGCAAAGGGAATTTCATATTCAGTTGAATCAGCCCTTGCATATTAGGCTAAGGTCCCATCTCTTCTCTTTTTTTCTGTCTATCATGCAGTATTGATGTATTTGGAAAGCTGCATGGTCTGCATTCTGTCCAGGGAAAAGAGAAATAAAGAACAGACCAAAGAGCTAGTTTGCTGCATATGCATGATAATATGGAGAATTATGAGCAGTTTCTGTTTTTCTTTTATGTGCTCTCCTATCCCAAATGTACCAGAAAATGTAACAGAACAGGCAGCACTGTTTTCTCTTGTTGCATGGAACCTTCAAACTGTAATAATGTCTTTCTTGATCTTGAGTTTGGAAGCCTTGATCTTAAGTTTGAAGGCTTACATTCCTGTAGCATTTTGAAATATAACTGTTAGGCATATCTTTTGATTTTTATAATGTTTTACACTCACATTCATTCAAACAAAAGTATCACTGAAAAGAATTTGTATTTAGCTCATGATTAGGGACTTCAAAATCTGTCTGAATTTGTGTTTTCTTCTCTCTTAGAAATTTTATATTTCTGTCTGTCATCATAATCCCTAGAAGACTGCTTCTCTTATCTATGACTCTTGTTTAGAAGTTTGGTTTTGGAGTATCATTTCCCATAATGGAACCTTGTACAAACTTCTGTGCCCTGTACTGGATTAAAACACCACTGTCATTTTACCATATTCATATAATTTAAGAAATAGTTATTGGTCAGTCAAATATTTCAAATTTATAGCTACTGTATTCCTACTTAATCTGGGCCACTCCTACCATATTTTTTTAAACAGTTTCATTAATCTTTCAGAAACCCTGTCTGAAATATTTGGACATTTTCCATTTATTCTGTTCCACTCTTTCTTTTCTTGACATTACTGAAGTGATGAATGCCAGCTCCACATCTTAGCAAACTCCTAGTAGAAAATAAAACCATAAAATGGAAGCATTTCATTCCACTGGAAAACAACTTCAGTAAGATAAACAGGTGTGAGCACAAAGCACATTCACCTACAGATGTGCACTTCAATGTGCTTTTCCATACCTGATTTAGGTAACTGGATTGCAGTCAAGTGCTCTTGGTTCAGCTGTGCTTTTTCCTTGTGTTTTTGATATTTTAAATCTATGTAATCAGATCACACGGGAGGTTATTATTTTAAAGGGAGTAGCTACCTTAAACATGCTACATATAAATAGCTGTGATTTGTTATACGTTGGTTCTTTCTGCAGTTCCTACAATCTGAAGAAATATGTTTGTTGCAACATTAGTCACAGTGAAATTCAGAGCTTTCAGACCTTGATGTTGCTGAAGCAAATAAAGCAAAAGCAGAACAATGTTGCAATACCTTTTAATCTTGTTATCTTGTATTAAATGTTTTCTAGCTGTGTTTTAAGGACCAGATGTTTTCTTACATAATAGGATTTAGTTAGGGTTTGAGAAAGGAAAATGACACGTCAGTTTTACAATGTCATTAATATATGTGTAAAGAATTAGATAAAATAAACCAGGCCAACTTATGATTTACACCATATTTTTAACAAATTATTTGTACTTAAAGCAGAATCATGAATGCAAAACATTATAGCTAATTTTCAGAAGAGTGCATAAAGGTGGACCTCATCTATATTAAAATATACCCCTAGAATCCTCAGGAGCTAAGACAACTAATTTTAGATTATATCACTAGTCAATTTTTATGCTGTTTTGTTCCTGTCCATATGTTAACTCACAACTGGAGGTGACAATAATATCCAACATAGCCAGCATAGGGTTTCCATTTCAGCATGAAACCAAGTTTCACTGACTTGCTCTTTCGAAATCCCACCCAAAGAACTGCTGATATTTCCATGTTTTCAAGATAAACTTCCCTTGGATGCCATTCCCCTCTTCCTATGTCACAGTGCAATTACAGCAGTTTTTCATTTGTAATTGTATTTTTTGCTGTGCAGTGCACCTTTCCTCTGCAGCAGGAGTCTGGAAAAAGCTGTTTTCAAGAGTTAAAGGTAAGAGGAAAAGGAACACTGAGAGGAATAGGACAGCAAAGAGCACGTGCACTGTTTTGCGTAGAAAATCCTGATACTTCTCTCTGCGAAAATTGTGCCTTTATAGAAACAAATTTGATGTGAGAACATTGTGACATTTACTATATCTGGCTAAAAATAACTCAAGTGTTCCAGTCCTGCTCTGATTTTACCCTTGCAGTTTAATCTGGTCAGCATTTCGCAGTCTTTTGCACCTGGCCAAGTTTTCATTATGATAGGTCTAACACTAATCTTCTTTCTATTTAAGTTTAGAATTTGAATCCTTGATGCAGGTAACTTATTTGCTAAGCCTTCTTTAACACAGGACACTTCTCCAGCAGTGATTTACTGTCTTATTTCTATATAATGTTTGTTGATATCAGAATTCTCAGCTCATTATTTTCTTTATACTGACTTTCTGACATGCCTGTAGTGCCAATGCCCTCATTTAAAACCCGGTATTCCTAATCACACTTCTCTCTTATTTTGCCGCATTTCTGTAGAAACACGCACAAAGAACATTAACTTCCTTAAGCCCTCCTTGTATCAAACAAAGCAGCACAATTTATACTGAGGGGGGTTGGAGTGTTTTTAGCATAGAGGTTAAATATATGTGACTTCAGAATTTAACTAAAGACTTTGCAGCTGAAGTATTCTGTAATGCTTTTGTTTGCTCTTTTGACACCTAAGATTTCACGAAGGTAGGAATATAGAGGGTTACATGTGACAGAAGACAAATGTCCCTACTTGGTGAATGGCTGATTGCAATGTGACTGTTAACATTAGTATGAACTTCAGCACTGATACTCCATTTCAACACTGCTTTAACTGATCTTTCCACAATAGAATAGCAAAATAAAGGGAAAATAACATTGAACCATATGTAGAGAGCCAAGGAAAATGAACAGTTTCAGCTGTTTCACAATTGACCTGCTGTTCACAACAGCTCTGTTGCATGTGCACTTACAGCTCCCAATGGTCAGAAACTGCATGTTCACTTCACATTTTTCTTTTTGTTAATCATAAATAAACAAAAGCCTGACTGAGGAATATTTGTCAAACTAGAAATAGTAAAACAAAGTCGTATGGCAACAGTCATACTTAAAATATTTTAAATACACAAAGAAAATACTTACCCAGTAGAACAACATGCTTTCTTCATTTTGTTATGTTGTTCTGATCCTAGTCTCTGTTCCCAAAACTACTGAAAAACATGTCCTTTGAAAAGCAGAGAAGATATTATCCTAATTTATTACACTGGTTTTAAAGGAAAACATGTATTTTTGTATTATTTTGATGTAGCAACAAAATTTAGAAACAATACTAGGATTCAAATTAATGCTAAGGTACTTTGAATATACTATCACTATAATAACAAGAGGGAAGTTAAACGTGCACATGAACTCTTCCGTTTCAAAAGGTTTTATCCTAAATAAAATTAGCTTACTTCTAACATTTAAATTATAATCCAGATGCTCTGTTTTCATAGTTTGTTTACTGTCTTTAAATGTCATGGAGTTTCAGCATTATGGTTAAATTTTGCAATGGAAAGACTCAATTAATTATTTTTTAGATACCAGTTTAAAAAAAGAGAGATTTTTTTTTCTCCCAAAGCTGAATTACTACCTTTATTTTTTTTTTAAATCTGTTGTTCAGGGACTACTTTTAAAGTAAGTTTTCATATCAGAAGAGCGCAAAAACTTAGACAGATTTAACTTTTAACTTAGTTGTGGATTTTAGGCACAATTTCTAGTGAATTAGGCTTTCAAAGATAAAGAGTCCTTGGTTGATGCCAATAAGACTATGTGCAAATGCAATAGTGTCCCTAAATCAATTAATCTGTGGATTTTTTTCCTGCTTTACACTATTAGACAGAAGTCAATCAGTATGTAGTTTTAGGAACTATAGATATTTCCATTTTTGAATTATAATTCTAGTATCTAGGGTTGCAACGCAAGATGTGACCAAAAGTATATATTCTATTACTATCTGTTGAAACCAGGTGGGACAGTTTTCTTTATCTCTTCCATGATCCATCCCTCATAACTGGGGGATATCTTCTGTTCGGGGCCAGCTGTTAAAACCAGGTGTGGCAGTGTGCTCCACCCACGGGTAGGACCCAAGCATTCCTACCTGGATATAATCCAGACTGAAACACTGCAGGCAGCCTTTCTCCACTGATTCCCAGAGGAGAGAAACTGGACTCACCTACACCACCAGACCTTGAGAGGAGAAATGCACCCTTCTGCAGGATCATTGCTTCAACAGAACCACATCTGTCACTCCAGGAGAACTGCAGCCACCATTTAATTGGACTGCTACCAACACCCTGACCAACAGGGTGTCAGGTTATATTCTGACCCTGTCAGTGGTTTGTTTCTTGTTTTTTTACAATACTACATTTTTATTTGAAGTACTGTTGTTCCTATTCCCATATCTTTGCCTGAAAGCACCTTGATTTCGCAATTATAATCTTTTTAAAGCGGGGGTGGTTTACGTTTTTACATATTTCAAAGGAAGTGTCTACCTTCCTTAACAAGCACCTGTCTTTTTCAAACCAAAACATCTAGGTAATGCTAGAAACTAACTTAAATAATCAATACTGTACCTGACAATTGTGGAAAATTTTGAAGAATTAAAAAAAGTGATTCTGTGCATGGTAACACATTAGAAGTTATCATCACTGTTTTCCCCAGCAATAGTCATCCTTTCTAATATACTAAATATCTATATATCCAGAACTTTGGAAGGGTCTTAAGAATTTCTATGTTGGATGTGGGTCTCCATTCAAATAATAAAGGAAATTGATGCAGTGCTCTCAAACACATATTTCATGAGTTTATTACATTGTAATCTATGCTTTGTATCTAAGAATGGTTTTTACATCTGTTCCTTCTATTGACATTACTGCATATTAAATTTCTCTTTGTCTCAGCTGCTATTAGTGGAAAGTCATGCTTTGATTGAAATATTCTCAATGATCTACTGCTGCTTACATATATTAGCATTGCAGTAGTCATCTCCTAAACCTCTTGCTTTTGTCTTTCAAATCACATTTCTGAAGACCAGGCTGCTTCAGTCTGATTATTTAAACAGTTTATATTTCAGAGCTTGTTCCGCACAGTATCCACTTTGCATATAGAGATCCATATTTGTATCCTACAAAACAAAAAACTATGTGTTCTACATAATGTTATCATTTGAGCTCTTCTTCCCAACTTATTTGATGTTTCATATCCTGAAGGACAAGCCTGTGATTAGCTATGTACTTATAGCACGTAAGTGTGCTTTTCTGTAAGTGTAGTTACATGCAGAGACACACAAACTTCATTTCAAGCTTGTCTCTAAAAATATTGAACTATTACTTCAACAAAACACTGCTTCGATTTTAATGAGATCATCTGAAATATATTTCATTACTGTACTCCTATACGTGGAATAATCTTCACCATTTTTTATTCTTGCTTTTTATCACTAGCATTCCTATCTCTTTGGGGACTTTGGTATATATTAAGATAATAATGATGTTTTTGTGTCCGTCTTCTCTTTAAATACATCTTTGCCAAATTTAAGAACCGTCAGTAACACAATAATTAGTGTTTCTGTCATGTTTACTCTATTATCTTAACACCAACAATGGAGGCACATGCACTGACCATCTTTGGTCACCCGTGCATAAGAATGTAGGACAGAACATCACTGAATTTTACCTTCCACTTGTAATAGGTATTGATAAAGCTTCACTGATGTTGTGACAACTGATTGTCATGAGCATTGTCTGTTTAGGGTACCTTGGAGAAAGCTCTAAAACACAAGTGAATTTTTTTTTGTACCATAGGCAGTCCTACTCTACAAAAAAACATTCCAAAGTAATTGCCAGCAGGATGAAGTATGCAGGTTGCTATTTTAATTCCTTTAATTTAAGATCTTCAGGGGAGAAGTAGATTCTAAAGTCTTTTAAAATAAAAGCAAATAAACAACTTCCCTCTCCAGCCCCCCTCCCCCCAAAAAATACAAACACTCAAAGCAAACAAATACACACAAAAGCAAAGAAGATATACTGTAAGCCCCAAGGTAGAGTGAAAATTCTTTGTTCATAATAGTCTATCTTAAACAAGGCAGTACTATTTGAGAGTTGCCATAAAAAACTTTTAACATTTTTTTGCTATACATTGACATACAAGAAAGAAAGATTGTGTGACCAAGGTCATGTCTTCTTTTCTCAGAAGCAGAATCTTCTGGCCAAGGTGAGAGAGCAAATTTGCCACCCATATTCACATGCAATGGAAATGCTGGCAGTATTCTGTGATCAGGGCATCCAAATTAACAAAAGAGTCTGCAGCTAGAGGCCTCTTTCAACAGTACAAATCATTACATTCTTCTAGGATTGACTCACCCCCAACCCATTTCATTTAGGGACTCCTCTCTCTCACTTTTGGATGCTTAAGTTATCCCTAATTGTCATCGTTAGCACCATAAAATGGTGAATGGGTTAATTTAGAGTTTTTCAGAATTTATAATCCAGATGTGATGATGCAGATCAAGACCTGAATGTCCTGACACATGTATTCTGTATGAAGTGAAAGGCTGGAAATTTTGAGAAAAGAAAATGCTGCCTGAAGGAATACAGATTTGAGGAAAGGTTTTCACAAGCCTCAACTTGACTTAAGTGCTCAAGAATTGCTTTAAAACATGATTTCTCAGTATATGCATCAGAACACTGGCCAACACTTTAAACATCATTTTTGACCTCAGTGTATAATTTAAGTGCCATAGTAAATGTAGCCAAAAATACTTAATGGATGCATAGATTTTTTTAATGTGATGAAGATTTTATTCATACAGACACAAGATTCTATTCTGATTCTATCACTTTTTTTTACATTTTCTATAAAAATATTCCCTTTCATATATATATATAGTACTCACATTGTGATGCCTGCAAAATACTGACATTTACCTAATCTAAACTGCTTCATTTCCAGTCTTAAAAAAAAAAGTTTCAGTGTATGACAAGTGATATATCTTAATAATTATCTCTTCAGTATGGCTCATGGTGAATAATCAACTTGTTTCAATTTACACTTTAAAAAGAAGACAGTTTTGTAGAAAACTCAGCTCAGAAAATGACCCTTCAAGTGTAGTTGCCTCACATTGAAACTGTTCCTCAGAAGAAAATGGAAATAAGTTATAATTGTTCATTTCACGTTTTTAAACTTGCCTGCCCAGAGGGGACACACAGCTGTGGTGAAAATATGAGTGATTTTAGCAAGTTCATGTATAGTAGGTTAATTGAGAAATGATTTGATGTTGTCTTTAAGACATAGGCAATTGAATGTGCAGCAGATAACCTAAAAGGTCTGCAAAGGCAGTCTTGTTTAATCCTTTTTTATATTTTTATTCATTTTGATAGCCAAAATGCACCTAATCTGAACAGTTCTTGTATAAAATTAAATAATTTCTATTCTGCTGTAAAGGTTTTTTTATGTTTTCCCATTGAAATTCAGGTCTTCATACATTTTGACCTTTTCAAGAAAGCCTGCTTCATTGTGAATTGTGAGTGCATTAGGAAGGTAAACACATTCAGTACTTGTTATTCAATGAGTTTGGATTTTAAAATTCATTGTCAATAGGTTAATCCTTTTGTACAGACAGTCTCTTTGGCTAAGAGGCATCTTAAACAAATAAAGATTTTACCAAAATGCTAATTTTTCAGTCTTTCTGTCAACTGTCAAAGAACAAACCTCAGTGGAGGTCTTAAAATTGGTTATTTCTGGTTTATATTCACTTCATGTCAGCACAGTTTGAAAAAGAACTTCTGTATACAGAAGCCTAGTCACAGGCTATTTGTTACTCTGCTCAAGAAGTCATTAAAACCTAGGATTTTCTTGGTGTGTTTTATGAGGATGAGGGAAGCGATAAGTTTATCTGGGTTCAACAAATATTTATAAATACCATGAATAAAAAGGATACCAAGTTCAGCAGCAGATTGGGTAGGCACTTAAAAACAAAATTACATATCCCCAATCTGATTAAAAGTCAAGTGTCTCTTGAACAGCATGTCACAATATTTGCCAAGTGGATATATTTTAGACTATTGGTTAAAATGTGAAAGTAGAAATTAGGGATTCTGAGAGAGAATTGCAATAAAACAACTTTTTGAAAGAATTATGTGGGCAGAAGTTCAGCAATAAATAAGGTGAGGCTGTATGTAAAACATTTATTTCACTGGTTATTTTAAGTCCTTTCATTGCTTCACGGGCTTCCTACAGATTGTATATTTCTGTTTATTTCTACATGAAAAATGACAGACAACAGGACTGCAAAGAAAAATGTCCATCCACACAAGCAGGCATTAAGAGAGCCTTCTTGAAATACCAAAGCCAGAAATTGTTTGAATTTTCCTGGGTGTACAGTTCATTGAAACACAATCTGAGCTCATGAATCAGAGCCACAGGAGACCAAAATTACAGTAAACCCAGTTTTCACTGGATCTCTGTCTGGATGTTCTTCACCATGAGCTGTATCTAAATTATTTCCCCTAAATGTGAACATTTTCTCTTCACTTTCAAAAGCATGTCCTGAAATTTTCAAAACCCTATACATATTTTTCCTCTTTTCCATTGAGGACATACATCTTGTCCAAAAAAGGATCGAATCAGTAAGGACCTTCTAGATTTCCTTACATTAAAACGGGTTTTTTCACATTGAGTTCTTATCTAATCCTTGGTTTTGCATTGAAAATCCTCTTTTCTTCAGGGTACTTCAACAGCCAAACTGAGTTTTCTCCTTAAAATGCGCATTACTAATAAATCATATCTAAATTTTTAATGTATTCATTATAAAATATGGATCCATTGTGAAGCTTATGACTAACAATGCTTCATTAAGATATAGAAGGTATTAGTATTATACATCCTATCTGATAAGTAAAATAAAGAGCAGTTCCTCAGATGCTTCAGTAGAGTCCTATGGGTTGAACACCAGCTGGAAAAAGTCAGGTAACATTTGCTGCAGAAGTGATCTATTGCTTTGTCTTCTAGCAGTCTTCACGATTTATGTTTTTCTGGAGCTGTTCTTGCCAGATTGACATTTATATATCATTTTTTAATATACTTCATATTCACATGCACACTTATTTTTTTAACAAATAGTCAGGACTTATAGAGTATGGCAGGCTGAATGCTAAATGATTGACTAATTTGAGGGATAATTATGTCAATTTAGCTGGAACTAGCATGTACCTGTTCAAAAGTCAAAGTGCATACCTGAAGTTGTGTTGCAGAATTTGGGCGCAATTAATGAGAATGGTCAAGAAGGTGCTAATGCTTCTGGGAATAAAAATATGCTTCATTTTGTGTCTAAAAATACTTTTGCATGCCAGTAGATAGAATTTAAAGATGGTATCAGGGCATGCTTTTTTTCCCAAAGAAAAAATATAGGTCTTTGGGATATAAAGCATAGATAAAGTGCTAAATAGCATAGATTTACAACTGGTTGTTCCATTGTGTCAGGAAATATAATTTGGAAAAAAAAAACCAAACAGAAACTTTTTAAAATTGGTCTCTAAGCAGTTCAAATTCATGTACAATGTTCCTCATTTATAAAGTCTTGAAAAATGCTTAGCTTCTATCAGAAGAGAATACAGTAAATAATTGTATTGATTCCACAACCAGTGGCCTTCTGCTCCGCTATTCTGTTACGAATTTATTTGACAGGGTTTTTTTAACATTAATTACTGCAATTACATTAATAGCTTCCTATAGTAAAGCTGAACCATGTGCTGATTTTATTACTTCTCCTCTGTCTGCCTCTGAAACTGTGTATTTGACAATTTTCATATTCTGTCAGATTTCCAAACTGTGAAGGAAATAGCCACATAAGAAAATAGCAGGTCAGACCCAGGGCTGACATACTGAATGCTGGTGTAACTTTTAGCTTGCTTCTCTTGACAGAGAAGATAAGGGAAGGATAAGCAGGTTTTTTGTCTCTGAAGCTGCTGTCCTTGGGCAGGCATTTTAACAGCCCATATAGTATTAGAGTATGTTCAAAAAGTAATTCTTCACCAATTGTGTTAGATCAGGAATAAATTAATAACTTGAGCATAGTCATGGGCACAATACCAGTCTGAGGTATCGGAGCACCCTCTGAATGAAGTAATATGGCCCCTCAAATTACTATATGCATTTAGAAAAGAATCACAAAACATAATCTATTACTTTCAATGCATTTATTTAATTACTTATTTTAAATGCATATACATATGTCAGTATATTAAAATTTATTTATTTTGGGGTTTTTTTGGTGTTGCATGGATTTAACTAATAACTTTTGAAAAACAAAGAGACAGGAAAAAAATCAGTGGGCTATTGTTTTGAATTTCAGGATTTTTGAGCATAATTAGATGGGCAGCATCTGATATTTCTTCTATATGAATTCTGCTTACTGCCTGGAACAGTGCAAGGTCTTATGCTTGCATAGTATTTTTCAGATCAGGCAGTGTACAGTTCCACAGATTTAACAGAGGCATAAATGCACCATGATAAAAAAATATATTATGTAAATAACTGTTTAGAGTTCAAAAAGTACTTGTATAAAATGTTAACAGGTTCAAAATTTGTTGAAAAAATGACAGGGCAATTAAATATTAATTCTGGTTTGAATGAGGGGAAGTCAACTGAAGACAAATGGACATGGCTGACTGGCAGAATTTGAATAGCACTACAATAACGTTCCAAGGGGCATACCTTCACCTGATGGTATAACAATTTACTCCATGCTTTTCTCAAATGCCAAACGTCATTGACTTCAGTGTGGACCCAGCTGACTGTTTAGATGAGACAATAGCTGGTAATTGCATTAGGTTATTTTGATTTTTGAAACTATTCTATTCCCAAAATTTTGATCTAACTACCAATGTTGTTCTTTATGCTGCAAAGTACAAAAAAGATTTGAAATAAAATTACAACTTATATCAAGTTTGAGATAGTCTGCAAAAATTACTAGGTATGTGGAACAGCACTTCCAGTCAGACTAAGTGATTTAGAACCATCCTAAAGATCAGAGAAATGTCACCTTTGAGCAGACAAGTATAATGTCTAAAATTTCCAGATGAGGACAAGAGCAATAGAGTGGCTTTTGTGGGCATCAGACATCCAGCCAAGGTCAGCCCCCACCCCTGGCATCGTTTCAATATACAATTATAAATATCTAAGTGTTTTGTTCCAGACTTTGGGCTGTAAACAAATGTATTACTCAGTGTGCATACTAAACATCAGCATTTCATCATAAATATCGGAATCTATATTGATAAAATATGCTGAGTGTAGTGAATAGAAGCTAAGGTTACATCTGAGTATAATTCTGCATCTCCATGCATCATTATTAACAACAGTTATTGTTTCCCCTTGTAATTATGTCATGTGGCAGCAAAATCCAGCAATCCATTATACTGGCATCCCCACACTGCTGTTCTGTATCCAGCTGTTTAAAGCTGGATTAGTGTGTATATGCCAGGTCACAGTTGCAACAGAATAATTAAAAATATATTTCTTGTGATCAATACTTTGAGTTTACCAATAAAAGTATCCATTGTGTACCTACCAGTCTAACACTGCTTCACAGCCTTCCTGCCAAACACAGGCATTGCAATAGCAAAATTCATCTGCAGGTGTGGGTTAGAGTTCAGCTGCGTGTAACCAGTGCAGTGATGGGCAGATGTGCACAGCAGAGCTGTCACTGCCTTGTCATGGGGCAAACAGAGCACCTTGTGCCACACAGGGCTAATGCAGGGGGCCCCCTGGTCACAGAATCCAGCTGTGAGTTGCACCTTGTCTCACCCCACTCAGAGACTACTGTGCCAGCAAAGGCTGGAATGTCACATTATCACGTGAAACTCGCTCCACACATGAGTCAGATTCACCCAACTGCAACATTTATAAACTGATAGTGGAATAACAAAATATATATAATAGGAAAAAATACTCTAAAAATTTAGAAACAACCTGGTTAAGCTCCCATAACTATTCAAAGTTCTGCTTGCTGCATGACTAAGTTTACAGAACTAAGAGGTAATTAACTTGTTTTGGTCACAATGAAAATGTGACAGTATGAACATCAGCCCCAAGCTGCTTCAGTACATACTTGAAGTTCCTGTTATGTTCAGGACTGCTCTTGCTGCATCTTCACATCTCCTGTTATTTAATCTAATTTGCACATGTCTATCTGTGCTGTTGACAAGTATCCTGAAAGTACTGGAATCATACCAAGAACTTAAAATAAGCTAGCAAATGAGAAATTATTCTTTAAAGTTAAGTTTTCGTGATTCACTTTCAGTGTGTAGCTTTTGATCTTTTTCAGGTAGAGACTGTGTCGTAGGTTGGATATATTTGAATCTGGAATTTTTTTACAGATATTTCTGTTGATCTGTGAAAGGACAGATATAGAAATGCTTCAGAAATACAAGGAATCAAGCTGAAAAATATTTTCATTTCTATCTTTCGAAATTATATGAGGATACAAGAGAGTCTTCCAACTTGAAATGTAAGGTAATTGGGATATCAGGAAAACTTACAAGATTTAAACTTAGACCCAGATTAATTTTTATTTTTAGTCAATTTTTAAAGACTTTGTCTTGCCAATTTTAGGACCTTTGAATGCTAGAAGGCACGGAAACTATTTCCCATGTGGAATTTGTCCTCTCTGCTCTTTGAAAAAAAGGAACCCTTTTTATCTGACAGTTGTATTAATAGATGCCAATGTACATTATGCCAGTATTTAATGCAGTATATTGTGTCTTTGAAGAACAGCATAGAAACAATGAGTGCAGCAAAAGGCAGCTGAGCTAAAGACGGGCCTCTATAGAGCATTCCAGACTGGAAAAAGCCTTTTTGCAATATTCTGTGACAGATGCAGTCCTCTGTAAAATTGCTTAAGAGTTTTTTTTTAATTTATTTTATTTTTTATTTAACTATTTTAACTGAATAGATCTGCCATGAATCATATGACAGCAGTACACTAATTTTATATTTTTGCCAAGATATAAACCTCTGCCCTATACATAATTATACATTGTGTTTTTAAAATGTCAATTATATAAAAATAAAAATAAATACCAGACAATTTCATAATTAGGTCTTTTATTAAAGACACAGTACGACAGTATAATCAACTTTTCATTTAATGGTTTGAAAAGTCATCATACTCTAATTAATATGCTACAGTAATAACCAGTCTGCTTGCATTCGTTTTCTTTCCTTGTGCCTTCCAACCTTTTTTTCAGCTAGTAATCTCAAAATACTGCCATATGTGGATTCCTGCATATGATAGTATTTTGCATATACCATAAATCATACATCAGCTCTGT
The DNA here is from genome assembly GCA_013399455.1 of Anthoscopus minutus. Classification (NCBI taxonomy): domain Eukaryota; kingdom Metazoa; phylum Chordata; class Aves; order Passeriformes; family Paridae; genus Anthoscopus; species Anthoscopus minutus. The sequence continues at coordinate 30,765 of VWYI01015632.1, forward strand.
AGAATTACTTAACCAGTGAATTTCAGTGAAGTTCTAAAGGTAGTTCAGGAACATTTGGGTTAAAGCCAAACAGCTGCATTATTATGTCTAAGGTTTTATCTTAGGATGTGCTGTGTGCAGCCTGTTTTGTCAAATAAGAATACACTGGTTGGCCTTTACTCTCTAAGCCCTGAAAAAGTAGAATAGACTGAAGTAGATGGGGCTTTTTTCATGTGGTTAAAGTTCAGCTGTGAAAGAGTAATTAAAACAGTTGAAAAGTGTTTTAATGATGTTCTAAGTCCAGAAGGGAAACTTGATATCCTTCCATTTTAGCAATGAATTCAAGCATTTAATGATCCCTGCAGGGCGAAACACATTTGAAACAAAAAAATTTACTCTCTCCTTAAATACCTTTGCAGACCCATGTGTGTCTGTAGATGGACAGGAAAGAAAAGGAGGACAGAATAGGGGCCTGCAGTTCACCCAGGCAACTGTGGTGTGTAACAGCCACAGCCACCATGGTGTGGAGCCACTTCTCCTGCACATGAAGCTTTGTGAGAGGGTTGAAGGATTGCAATCATTAGCACCACACTGTTGAGGGCACGCTCAAGTGTTGGTGAAACTGATACTACCTGACCTAAATGAGAAAAGTGCCATTTAATTCACCTGCACCTGAGAAGATAAAATATTTAACGCCTTAGAGTTTTTGACAAAGATACTCTTAACTTGCTAAGGAGTGATGAATATATTTGTAGTCTTTCCCCCATAATCTTTGATTTTTTACTATAAGAGATCATTTAACTATAAATGAATAAATTGTGTTTTATGAAACTCAATATTTTAGAAAGTCAAATGGTAAACAGAATCACCATAAAGAATTTTGTTCCTGATTTATGAGAGTAAGACAGTATTCAGTTGGCAAGAGGCTAATGCTGTAGAGATTAAATCAATCTTCATTATAGTTGCAAGGAAAAATATTATAACAATAATAAATCTGAATGTCCATGTGAGATATTTACTATGTAAATGTTTTCTATATGAAGATGGAAATAAACCCAAAAAGGTGGAGGGTAGTTCCAGTGAAGCCAGATGTTTTATACAAGTAATTACAGATCATTAGTGTGTCAATATTTTATAGAGTATTTTCTTGGCGAAAAAATGGGAAAGCAAAATATTTTCCTGCAGAAGCCCTGTTGAATATTCTGACAAAGGATCCATAAATATTTGGTTAGTCGGGAGAGTTTCTGAATACTTTGTGGGATTCAGAAACTCTGAGCCTTCTAGGAGCTAATCACTTTGAGATGGCAAGACAAGGCATCTTGAAAGCACTAGATTGTTCATCAGCATTTTCAAAAGCACTAAAAGGCCCCTAGAGAGATGACATTTGGCTTCCTAAAATGCAGTTCATGTGTTATCACCAATCTAGTGACATATATGCCCCTAGAAAGATTAACAAGTTTTGCCAGATATGCTGCAAGGAACAAATGCACCGTCAGAACCTAACCAGGCTTGGAATGATGTCAAGTGCAGATGTGCTCTTGAAGGAGCCTTCTTAAAATCAGTCACAGTTAATTGGATGTTCTTAACTTGTTTCTCATATCTGTGCTGAGAGGCATGTCAGTATTCCACCCTGCAGCATTTTCAAGGTGATTTGGACTGTTAAAAAGATGAAGCGTAAGAGAGGTGCTTAATTATAGGTAAGTGTGTGAACAAAGTGTGATATAAAGTAATTGAGTTAATAAAAGGATGGTGACTAACACAATAATAATAGCAATATGAGTTTGTGATCCATATCCAGTAGACTTCAGATATGGTTGATAAAGATCCTAAATTAGTTTTCTAATTAATTGTTTGGAAACAAAATATTTTCATTTCACTTTCCCTACTACTTTTGCTTGATTGCCATACTTTCATTTCTGTTCCATGTTTCCACTTTCCTGATCTAATTTGTCTTTGCAATAATTGCTTCTGCTTCTTTAATTTTGCTTCTCTTCTGTAATTCCACATTACAGCTGGTCTTCAGCACCACACACAGTGGTGTGGTGTAGCCAGTTACATAACAAATGCCACCAATCCCTAATGCCGTCAGTCATTAGGCAGTGTTTTTAACTGGATATCAGCTTCTCAAATTATTCTCACACCATCTGCTTGTTGAATATTTTTCATAGTTCATGTGTTTGGTTCTGTTCAGCTATCCTTTAAACTGAGACATTCTGCAAAAGTAATGTTATTCTCTTTCTGTGATATTACGAGAGTTATTTTTTCTTTACCTGTTTAGTTTCTTAAGTAGTCCACAGCACAAATGCTGTAATTGTTGGTCTAGCAAAACAGGCAGTATCTGCTGTGTCATTTCAGAAGACAAAAATAATTTGTTTTACATGGAAGGGCCAAACATTTTTTGCAGGTCTAAAAATGTACCATGTTTGCATCATATCTATTATGCAGATTTTAATAAAACTTACCCTACCTGTAGGTGATGTGGACATATCACTAGGTTTCCTTAACTTGTTTTGTTCCTTGTCTTGTTACTGGTAATTCTGAGATGCAAAAACTACCTCCTAGTTTCTCTATCCCCTTAAAATCATTTCATCTCTGTAACAAATCCCCCTACATTGTCCCTTCAACACAGAAGTTTTGAAGAGGAACCCCAGGGTGACTCATAGCCCCTGTACTGATGGTATTTTTACCATAGAATGCTTCCACATGTGGTCAGAAATGAACTGGAGGTGTCACACAGGCACTGCAACCCTCATGTATTTTTCAAATTACAGGGTCTCCAGTATTGGGGTATTGGGGTAGTGTTGAGAAGCTTTCAATCGGTTTTCCATAAATCAATAACCACAGAATTATTAAAGGTTGGATCATTGAGTCCAACCATTAATTTTGCCGAGATGAAGAATAATAGTTTGTTGCCTATTAGCAGTACTTTGTATTATTTTCCATTATTTCTATATTTGTAATTTGTGATAATTAGTATTTCAAAAAAGATAAATACTTCCAGGTGCTGGAAAAAACCCCGACTATTCTATCCTCTGTCAGCTACAGAAATTGTGGCATAGTTAGATATAAGTGTACATGACTACAAACCAGACTGGGCTTTAGTGGTTTGAGGTTGTCTACATTTCTGTATAATGCTATACCAAAAGTAATTTTTCATTCTCACCTCAGCTTCTCTGTTCTCTCTTACACACACTCATCTCTTGGCTTGGAGAGCGCATCAATGAAACTGGTAATCCCTGCTTGATGAGGAAATACTCAATGCTCAGTAGACTGAGTGGAATCACCAGAAATTAAAGTAGTTCTGCCTGGTCTTGGTTGAATAGTTATTTTGTGATCTAATGTTTTCTCCCAGCAGAGGGATATATCTGCAATTTTCCTATGCAAGTTCCTGCAGTAAGCATTCATTGTGCACAGATGCTTCCTTGTAATGGGATTATAAACTTTTTAATTTCTACAAATTCTCTTGTAAGTGAGCTTGTGAACACAGAAAGCTTTATATGCCATACCAGTGGTAGTTCACAAAGATGGTTTCCTATTCCGAATTCTCATTATTGTGGGCATCTTAATTTTCTTTATATTATCCTTAGAATGTAAATGTCTATAAACATTTTCAGCCATCAGAATACTTTTCCCCTCTACAAAGAAGGAAACTAAAAGAACACAAACACTTTTAGGGATAATAACTCGGCTTTTCTTAAATTTTCTGTGTGGCTGATAGCTCCTTATCTGATAGCTCCCTATCTGATAGTGAAATTCAATCAATATTTCTTCATTTTAGGAAAATTATTTTGTTAAGGATTTACAAAACTGTGGCTTCAAATTTTATTTTATGAAAATATTTGGCCCCTTCCTGTCATGCAACAAGAAGCCTTTCAGGAGCCCGGGGCCAGGAATTCATTTGCCAATGCCCTTGCCTGTGCCTCTGCCATCAAAGGGACATAGAGGGATAAAGGGCCACAGCTCAGCTCACCTCCTTCTGCTGTGGCTCAGATAAGCTACACAGCCTTTGCATCATGGTTTAGAACAAAGTTGAGGACTCCAAAACAAATATACAAAAGTTTTAGATGTAATCTTACTTTCCCAGGGAAAGACTTTAATATCTTACAGTAACAAACATAATTAATCTCCTGATTGCATAAACTTTGCTTGAACTGTGGGTCCAAGTTACTTTAAAAGAGGTGATACAGTGATATCAAGCCATAAGGAGGCTCCTTTGTTGGATGTGCAGTCAGAAGTCATTGAACAGGTTAATTGCCTGTACTTATCTTTTAAAACAAAGATATGATGGTTAGGCAAAACACTTTTTTACCATTTAATTCTTGACAAAGGTGACAGAGCTTTTAGTCTTCAAATGTACTCGGGTCATGAAGTTTTATGGCTTAACAAAATTAAAGTGTCACATCTAGTAATTGTCTTGTTTATCTCTGAGAAATGAAAACATTTGAAATATATGTAAATTATAAAATATTATAAAACCAAAAGCTTTAAATTTTTCTTACATCTGGAGATACTCTAAACTCTAAAAACCCATTCGCCATTGATGTGGTGCCAGACTTTCCCCAGCCAGCTCCCAGCACCAGGCCAGGAGTGGCTGTTCCCAGAGAGCAGCAGTCCAGGTTACAGCTGTAGGGCTTGTGCTCTATGGCACAGAGGGTTCAGCATGGAGGGCAGGAGCAAGGGTGAGGGAGAGGTCTCTCGTGTGCTTTCCAAAGGGGTTTATTCCCTGCAAGGGTCAGGGACAAAAGACTAAAGATACAGGGGTACAACAACTCATATATGGGGAAGGATCAAGGGAAGGGTACAAATCACGAACCAATGGGGGAAAGACTGGGGAGGAGCACAGGGCAGGGTTACATAACACATAAACCAAAGGGGAAAACAAGGGAAAGAGAGTGGGTCACATGGGCCAATGGGGCTACGAGGAATAGGGGAATTCCAAAGGGGGTGGTCCAGGCAGGGGGTTGGAACAAGGGAGGATTGACAACTTAATGGGAAGGGGAACAGGGAATATTTGGGAACAAGGGGCAGGTATCAGGGTGGATTGGCAACTGGGGCAGGAGGGCACAACTGGCACTAACCTATTAACATGGGGGGGTACAACTTAACAATACAGAGGGTAATTGAACCAAATATAATGAACAAAACCACACCATAACACCTCATTTCAAAATAAAAGTAGGGCTAGTATAAATTTCTTTTCGCTTGTTATTCCTGATATGTTTCTAAATTTGTTTAAAGATTGAAGACTTCTATTATTGCATTGTTCTTTGCTTGAAAGGTATATTCCTGACCTAAACTGAGTTCTGTTATGAAGTAATTCTTATGATAGGCATCCAGTTTGACTCTTGAAAAGTGATTTGAAGCAAAGATGATTAAGTGCTCCTCCCTGGCTGTCATGGTTTAACCCCAATTGGCCACTCAGCCCTCACTCCCACTTCCCACTGGTGGGATGAGTGAGCAGATTGGAGGGTAAAAGTGAGGAAACTAATTTGTTGATATAAGACAGTTTAACAAGTAAAGCAAAAGTCACACAAGCAAAGCAAACCAAGGAATTCATTCCCTACTTCCCCAGGGCAGGCATCCCCAGGACAGCAGTCTCCATCTCACATAACACTGACTTGGGGAGACAAACACCATTCACTCCAAATGCCCCTCCTTCCTCCTTCTCTAGCTTTATTGCTGGGCATGAGGCCATATAGTCTGGGATACCCCTCGAGTCAGCTGGGATCAGCTGTCCTGGCTGTGTCCCTTCCCAGCTCCTCCTTGACCCTCAGCCTCCTCACTTATGGGGTGAGGAGCAGAAAAAGCCTTTGCTCTGTGTAAGCCCTGCTCAGCAGTAATGGAGCATCCCTGAATTATCAACACCGTTTTCATGAAAAATCTATACCAGCTGTTGTGAAGCCAAACTCTTTTGAAAAACAGTGAATGTAGTACTGGAGTTTTTAAAGACAGAAATGAGCTGAAAGGTTAACCAGTCATTATTTCCTCATGTTTTAATTCTCTGTTGCTAATATGCTTAAGGAACTAAAATGTAGGATAATATAATTTATTATGTTTTCTAACATTAATTATTTTCTAACTTGCAGGGTCGTTTTCCCATAAGTTGCTCAATATTGCTATGCTAATTCATCTGCCAGGTCAAGGGTTAAATACCAGTGTATTTCAAATGAAATTAGCTAAATTAACTTAGCAACTAAATGGCTCTATGCTGGAAAGAGCAAGCTGAGATATCCTTCCCTTTTTTAGTCAAGAACATTAAAAAATCGAGTATTTTAAGTGTTTTTTAAGAAAGCTGTTGGATATAAAAGGATGAGCCTCAAACACTTGCAAACTACATTTTCTTCAAAGATTAGTTTGCATAGAGACAATGTAAATTCACTGTTTATCCTCCAGTTTTGATCTGGTGACAGGTACCAGAAGTGTCATGTCTACAGTAGTTCTGGTCTTTTAAGTGCCAGTATTTGGCAATGCTGTTTATATCAGGTGCATATGTGTTACAATATCCTGAAGGCTTTCAACTTGTTTTAGCTTTTTAATTCATTCTAAAAGCAGTTTTCTTTTTTTAGAATTTTGGCATAACCAGTTTTCTTTGAATTATTATAGAACAAACAGTTAGTGGCAGGTAAATTATTCAGAAGAAATTAAGTAGTACCAGAGAATTCAAAAAGACCTTTTGGCTTTCTTGATTGTAAATTTGCAAGAGTAATGCAACTGTAGGATTAGAAATGAAATTTGAATAGTAATACATTATTTACTCTTCTGCTGTCTGATGAAACTTTTTCTTTGTATCTCTTTCCAAGACTTTCTCACAGCCTATAAGTTCATTCAAAAAAGTAGAGATTTTTTAAATTTTTATAAAACTAAAAAGAGAGAGAAAAATGAGATAAAATATTTAAATCAAAAAGGTATAAAGCAAAAAACTGATTTTGGTTTACAATTTTATTCTTCATTGATTATATTGTTCCTTCTTTCTGTAAGTGCATTATAGTGTAAATGATTCTCCATAATTCTCTGCCTAGAAAGTATATTAATAATTACTATTTACTTAAGAAGACAGTTTGCCTTGTACATCCATAGAATTCAGCTCCTAACAATGCTGGATTTTCTAAAAGAAAGATGTGTCTTTGTGGGGGCATGTGCATACACATTAGAAAAACGTACACACACCCCCAAACATATTTTTGGCTTTTTCCTTTAGAAGTGTAGCTAAAAATGTAAAAACCAAGAGACTGCCCAAGACCCTAAAAGAGACAGCTCCAGACCTTAGTATGTGCCTTGGGGCTTTGAGTCATCTCCTCACTGCAACCTGCTCCTAGGCCTGCCCAGGTGCTCACAGGTCTGTCACCACTTCTTTACCAGAATTTCCTAATTAACTATGGTTGGGTTATTTGGCTTGTCTACTTTATAAATAGAGGAGATCATTGTTTATTACTATTATAATTGCTGTTAGTACTCTGAAAGGGTAAGAATATCATTCAGAAAGAATCCAGATTTTTCAGCAACACCAGTCCCTTTGCTCTTCTTTTACTCATTCTGGATACTGCATTAACCTTCACAAAGTTGATGATCAACTCTTGACCTCTGTGATTCTCCCCACATATTTCAATACACTCATTTTGGGTTGCAGAAGTCACAAGGAAGGCCAGACTCCTAACATTGGAGCATAGCCTTGCAGTCTCTGTGTTGGGTATCTCTGTTCACATGGGATTTTTTAAGGCAGTGAAGTGTCCCCATCCAGTGTGTTGCAACTTGAATGTTTTTTGTTGAGTGATGCTGCTGTAAAATACCAACTACATCGTTTAAGCTAAAGCAGAAAATCAGTGTGTGCTGCCCTGTGTCCCAGAACCCTCTCAGTGAGATCACGTCTTCCTAGGAGGAGCTCAGCAAGAAAGGAAACTGCTGTCAAAAGATTTTTGCTGCAGGTATGGCAAATGGAATTGAGAGTTATGAATGTGTAAGTGAAGAGTGTATTACTTTCATGAAATATAAAAGTGGTTTGAGATGATAATGGCTGGAGTGTTAGCACTTTATTACAGTTAGATCTTAGTCTTGTGCTGTTAAAGCAAGGGGAGGTGCCAATACCCTGTGTGCAATTAGTCTACAATTTCCTTTGCAAGTATGACCAGAGGATTTTTTACTACTCAACTTTAACTTAACTTTTAGCTCAAAAGGTGTGGTTCTCACATCTTTTGAGCTAAAATGCACGAGTTCTAAGTAAATAGTTCCTTACACCATCATCAATCCAGGAAGAGCAGTAGCTCTCCTTGTGGCAGTGAGCATTTGAAGAAAAAAGTCCTAACCCATAAAATGATATAGAATGTGTCATTCTCCTGAAAGCTCTTTCACAGTGTGATCAAGTGGCTTTCATTTAGTGAATACATTTGCTCACTCAGTTTTGGAGACTCGCCCTTCATTTATTCTTTCCCTTTGGAAGTACTTTCGAGTGCAAATTACTGCTATCAGAAGCCTTGAACTGAGAGGCTATTATTCTCCATACTCAGATTAAATTAATTTTGAACAGTTTAATGCAGCATGTCCAAGCTGCAAGTCCAAGTGGTGTCAAATCTATTTCTCTGCTTTTTTAAGCTGCACCTTCAAGGGCAGTATGATTCATGGTAGATGTGTTCTTCTAATGTCTTTTGCTAGGCATTATTATTTTCTTTCATTTGCAAGTCATGAGTATAAAATGTTAACGATTTTCCTTCTAAAATTATATAAAGAATACACAATTTTATGCCTTTTTTCCCCCAAGATTATTTGCTTCCTGTGCATGAAATAAAGGAAAAATAGAGAAATAGTAGCAATGAAATCAAGAAATTCTTTTTTAAAGTGTCTAAAGGAGAAAAAGGAGACACTATAGGATTCTGTAACAGCATCACTGCATTAACAAGGAATTCTCTTTATCAAGGTCTCTATAGTAAAATAAAGGGGCTTTTAACAATTAGCTACCTAACTATTTTTGGTTTTGCCAAGGTGCAAAAACAAAGCATTACATAAATCGGCTTTACTTTACAAGCTGAAGCATTCAGCTCTCTCTCCACTGCTTCCAATTGCTAAGATGTCATTGAAAGGTGGTAATGAAGATGTCCCACTGGTTTCTGAACTCTAAATAGCCAAAAGAGTGGCAATCAGGTTTGCACTGTGTGGAAGTACGGAATTTGCAATGCTGAGAGATCCAGTGCGCTTTCTGTGAAAGGTGGCCTGATGGCCAAATACATTTACAAATCCAGATTTTCAAACCCATTCTCTAGCTCAGCAGTTGCCATTTCTGTTTCTCATTTTGCACTCTCAGATATTGTTGTATTCTGATACTTAGGTAGTTTCACTACTGCCTGATGTATTGAATATCACACTGACATATGGTGTCTCTAACTTCATCTTGTATGTCAAGTAATTGTTGTTACTTTCATGATCATATGTATCTTTCAAATTGGTATAACATAACTCTAAAGTATATCTGGATATTCATAAGTAGGTATTTGGCTCTTGTGTATACTCTCTACAAAATGGGGTATATACACAGATAAATTATAAATATAAGGGCAGTATATCCAGCTGACAACTAAAGTCACCTGTATGGAAAATAACAAGTCATACTAATATCTTCTTTAGTAACTGAAAAAAGGGGAATATGTAATTCTGCCTGTAAAAAAACCCCACGTTTTTGAAGAGTGCCAAGCATGGATTTTTTCTGAAACATCGTGTTGAATTTTTATAGGCTGGAAAATAACAACTTTCGTGTTGAGCAATTGAGGACTGAAATGTAAGACAGAAAAAAAAACTGTTCTGCAAATTATAGAATAAAAAATTTCCAAGACCTTGTACTACATTAATTGCTTAAGAAATAGTTATATACCTGTTGTGTACAATTAAATATATTTATTTTAATTGGTTACATCGCCAGTGATACAGTTCTCCTGGGATGCATATTAGTCTCACAAGCTGGTGATCATATGGCTGTTATTTTTGAGATGTTTATTGAGTGTCTTCAATAGCTTAGCCTCTCAGAAACCTCTATCAATAGTTTTTCTTCTGTTTTTGTAAAGTTTCACTTCAGTAAGCTGTGTTTTATCTATTAAATAGTTGGATTACATAGTCCTCTGTATATTTTCACATAGAGCTTGGATATTTGCAGAATTGTAGAATCCTTCAGGGGCAAAGATAAACCATGTAACAGGTAAGCATACCCATCATCATCATCATCACCATTCAGTTATTTTAGCCACCACATATTTTGTATTTATATTAGGATGAATAATATTTCTAAAATACTACAATCATTCATTATATCAGACCATTTGTGACATGACTTCTTTGTTTTTCTTTCACCTCTATCGCTATGGTGTTTTATTTATGTTAGACTTTTTTTAAGCAAGAACACATCAGACAATCTACTTTTTCTATTTGAAACTTCAGATGCAAAGTTGGCCTGGATAATTTGGCAGTATTGTGGGACATTAATTACTTAGACAAGGTGTAGAAGCTCTTAGGGCACCTTTTTATTGCAAGTGCAAAGAAGAGGGATGTGCATCATACCAAAATCAGGGATTTTCTGGTTGTGATAAAACAGTGTCATAAGAGGTGTGTTGCTTCAAGGAAGGTTAAGCACAGCACAGCAGAGACAGAATACCAGGCTTGTGACACAATGACTGAGAATATGACCAAAGAACCAATATCCTGGTAGAATCCCTAATATTCATAATTTTAAAGAACAACAGAAAAATAAAATGAGGCCACAACATGAAAAATTATACCAGTGCTTATCATAGAGAGAGACGTCAGAGAAGCAGCAGAAACGGTGACATTGATGAAGCAAAATAAGATAATGGAATATGAGCCTGGGATTCATTCTTATTGGAGTTACTGTGAGTGAAATAAAGTAATGACAGGAGAGTTGTTGGCTCAGATGCTTCTATAGTATTTTGAAGTACAGTGACAATACACCTACAGTCCTCAGCCACCTGACTTTTCCAACACCTAAGAATTAGCAAAAAGTGAAGACATACAGATAAATTTCAATAGGAACATTGACTCAGTAAGACTACAGAGATGGGAAATTCTTTGTTGACTTGTCTTCAGTTGCAAGATGTAACCAAAAGTATGTATTCTATTACTATCTGTTGAAACCAGGTGGAACAGTTCTCTTTATCTCCTCCATAACCCATCCCTCATAACTGGGGGATATCTTCTCTTCAGGGCCAGATGTTAAAACCAGGTGGGGCAATGTTCTTCATCTCTTCCATGACCCATCCTCCCTCCAGGGGATATCTTCTGTTAATGGGTCATTAAGTCTCACTGCAGGACTGATAAAATTACATCATCCCACTGTGAGATGCTCCACCCAGGGGGAGAAGCCAAGCATTCCTACCTGGATACAATCTGAGTTTAGGAACACCACAGGCAGCCTTTCCCCACTGCATTCCCAGAGGAGAGACCAGACCCTCCTACACCACTACTGGACCTTCAAAGGAAAACTCCACCCTTCTACAGGATCATTGCTTCAACAGAACCACACCTGTCACTCCAGGAGAACTGCAGCTACCATTCAATCAGACTGCTACCTACACTTTGACCAACAGGGTGTCAGGCTGTATTCTGACTCAGTCAGCGGTTAATTTTGTACTATTGCATTTTTATTTGAATTGTCATAGTAAAGTACTGTTATTCCTATTCCAATATCTTTGCCTGACAGCACCTTGATTTCAAGATTATAATAATTCAGAGCAGGGAGTATTACTTTTTTCTATTTCAAGGGAAATTCCTGCCTCCCTTAGCAGACACTTTTATTTTCAAACCAAGACATATTTAGCTATAAAATTACTTTAATCTTTGAAATACTTTTATGCATTTTGTGGGAAATTTGCCTTGATTCATGTGGGCATACAAACTGAGACACCTTTAAATGCACCTTGCTGATGTGCAACGCCAAAATCTGCAGTCTGGGGGACTTGATAGAGTAATTTTTATTAAAGAGGCTGGGGACTGATTTGCAATTGAGTAAGGCTGTCCCACTAATGCTGTCATTAATTCAAAGAGAGAAGACTACAGAACTACTATGCTAGTCATCAAAACACATCTAATGTTTTCTGTGCACTATTGTTCTTTACTATCAGATAGTCTGGATTTTCCCTTCCTATGTTCAGTGCTGTTGTTACCTTCCTGATGTAGATATTCCCTTTTAATAGCATCCAGAAACCCAGAATTTGTCAGAAAATCCCAGTAGAGTGGTACTTCTGTACTGTCCAGGATGATAGGATTTTGTACTCTGGCTAACTCCTGTCTGCCACATTTTTTTGTAGATTGTCAACATGCAGGAGAAATTAAGCCCAATGTCTATTTTTGTCTCTACTTCCCTTGTGCTGCAAAAGAGTTTTCAGTATCTCAAAAAATACTTTATGAAGTAATCGTTATGAAGATTAGATGCTATTTGGATAGCTAATACAAAGTCCAGAATGGGATCTTCCTAAAGTTTGTAAGTTAGAATTGATGAATGATATTTCCTTTTCTCCTTCTGAGTCCAGGATATTCTTCTCGAATTTTTAAGAAAAAAGCATATCTTAACTATGTATATTATATGCTCAGTCTTTCTTCACTTTCAAAAATATGACTGGGTCAAACCACAGAAGTCTGAAAGACATCATCAAAGAGTTTCTGTTTCACTTCACAGAGGATCTGATCCAATTTCTATTCACAGTCCCTTAATGTAGACTGAAGTCCCTGGATTTTTGTCTTGAGACAAAATTTCCCTTAAATTTTCCTTTAAAAATAATAGGAAAACAGACTCACAGTTCCCCCAAAGTATTTTATTCTTGTATATTTGTATGCTATGTATATACTAAATATACATCTTGTATAGTGTTCTAAATCTTACTACATTTTTATTGTTTTGCCTTGCATGTAAAATTTAAGATTTCTATGTATGAACAACATATGGAGTGATATGAATACATTTATATCATACAACTTTTATTTTTCATAGTGCTACCCCACATAGTGGATTACTCTGCAACAGATTGTGATAAAGATTTTTCATTAATGATTATGCTGCTCTCAGCTCACATCTTCACAAAAGAAGTCTTTTTGAAAGAATTTAAGCATATCCTTTCCTAGATGTATAGTCACCCCTCAAAATATATGTAGGTTTACTAACAGTACAGTTAGGTACAGTTTTCTACAGTCATTTATGTTACGTAGTTTGGATTTATGATTGCACAAAGGATTAGGTAAGTCACAATAGTTTCAGTGTGAGAGAATGTTTTGAGAGAAGTTCTGTTAATGAGAAGTGTTTTGGAAGGACTCCAAAAAGTGATCTTTTTGTTATTTTTTTATTTCTGTTGTGTTTGATAAAAAGGAGATAAGATCATCTAGCGCATGAATCTATGCAGAGAGATTATGCACATATAGAGAAGTCTTATTTTTAAGAGGGGGGAAAGAGGAGAAGTAAAATTAATCTGAATAAAAATACTGATTATGGACACATGCACGGAAAAAAAATAGCAAGCCTTAGAACCATATGCAGATTGTTAGCATCCTCCTAACCTTGTTGCAAGTACCTTAACCTAATGTGTTGATTTTAGGTAGAAAGGTTGGTTTAGGCCTGGTTTTTGGTAGCAAGGGGGCCACAGAGATTGCTTCTGTGAGAAGCTGCTGGAAGCTTCAGATAGCACTGAAGATGGACATGCTGCTGGTCAAGGCTGGGCCAGTTAGAGATGATGGTAATGCCTCTGTGATAACAGATATAAGAAGAAAATCAAAACAAAGTCACAGGTTTTGCTCCTAGTCAGAGAAGAGGAGGCGGTGAGAGCCTGTGAGGGAAACAACCTGGAGACACCAAGGTCAGTGGAGAGGAGGGGCAGGAGGTGCTCCAGGCACTGGTGCTGAGATTCCTCTGCAGGCTCTGGTGAGACCATGCTGAAGCAGCTGTGCCCTGCAGCCCATGGGGATCCAGGGGATGCAGAGATCCACCCACAGCCCATGGGGATCCAGGGGGATGCAGAGATCCACCCACAGCCCATGGGGATCCAGGAGATGCAGAGATCCACCCACAGCCCATGGGGATCCAGGGGGATGCAGAGATCCACCCACAGCCCATGGGGATCCAGGGGGATGCAGAGATCCACATGGAATGCAGAGATCCACCCACAGCCCATGGAGGAGGTGCCCATGCTGGAGCAGGTGGATGCCTGGAGGAGGCTGTGACCCAGTGGAAGACCCAGTGGAAAGGGGGGGTTCTTGCTCCCAGGCTGGAGCAGCCTGTCCTTGGAGGATGGCACTCCGTGGAAGAAGACACATGGCACAGCAGTTTTGGGCGGGCTTTTTGTCCGTAGGAGAAATTCAAATTGCAGCAGTGTTGGCAAGACTGCTACTCATGAGATTTGGAAACAGGCTGGCAAAGTTCAAGAACTGTCTCCAGCAGGAGGGACCCCAAGGTCTTACAGGGGAAGGACTCCTCTCCTGGAGCATTGGAAGAAAATCTTGGGTGACAAACCAACAAAAACCCCCATGCCCTGTCTCCCTGTGCTATCAGTGGGAAAGGAGGGAGGGGTTGAGGGGGAAAAGGTGTTAAGGGCTTATTTTACTTCTCATTATCCTCATCTGATTGTATTAGTAATAAATTTAATTTGTACCTTTAAGCTGAGTCTATTTTGCCCTTGGAGAGTTTTCTCCTGGTTCTTATCTCAACTCATGAACCCTTCATTAACTCTTTTCCTGTCTTCTGCCCAGCTGCCACAGGGGAGGATGAGTGATTTTCATGGGGACTTGGCATTTGGCCAGTGTCAAACCACGACACCTGATGAGGATTGGTTGGTTAGGAGTTACTTTTTGGGTCTAAAGAGTAAAATAATATCCAGTGTATATTTTTGTATTACAACAGAAGTTTTGAAATTTACTTTTTTTAATTCTTCTATCCAGCTGGAAACCTTCTGCACATTTAAAAGAATTTGGGCCATTTCTGATCATGACTGAGCTACACTTGCTCCTCTAAAGTTCCTCCCTTCAGTAACTCCGTCTTCTTGTTGGCACTGGGATAAATAACGGAGTGGAGACAGGTTCACCTGTGTGAATATCAGTGCAAAAGGGCATTCAGACACTAACTGCAAGGAGTGTTTGTATTTCCATGTTGTATAATTCCTGTGCTGTTAACATGGTGTGAGTCTGATTTATAGCAGCAATTTTCACAGGGCATTTTTGAGCTCTGTGCCATTTTTAAAGGTTTGGTTTCTAGGAACAGCATAATGAAATCACTAATATGATCAGAAAATCTCTAACAAGATAAACAGTATTCTCATTCTTCTTCCTGTCGCTAGCAGTGTTGGAAATGCTTTCCTCCTCACCAGCCTGCTCCTGTCTCACAGGGGGTGTATTTGGCAGCTGCAGAAGCCATGTGCCAAGTCTGAGAATGCATTTTTCATGTGTTAGTAAGTAGGTCTACTGCTGACTGTGTGACTGTGTGAGAGCTGAAACACTCAGTTATGTAAATCATATGTGATTTGTGAGCAATTTAGTCATGTGGCATGCTCAAGATCACAGTTTTTCATAAATCTCTCATAAGATCAACTTACAAGGTCATGTGAGAGCACTTAATCACAGAGAGAGATTGTTTTTGTTGCTAACATTTGAGCAGAAATACACAACTCTTTATAGCCACCAATGCCTCTTTTTCAGTTTATCAAAGACTGAGATTTTGTCCTAGCTTGAACCTGAAACCAAAAATTATTTTGGTGCACTGGCATAAATACTAAGAAGGCCAAAACCCAAAAAAATATGAAAAATATGATAGTTATATGAGCAGCAAACAGTCATACTGACTTAAAGGGGCATGATACTGCATTAGGTACATTAAATAATACATCCCTCCATAGAGTGGTTGAGGCAGTCTATGAAAATGGTGTTTCAACATAAGTCATGATGAAATGAGTTTCAGAACATGCAGGAACCAGGAGCTGATGATTTGGATTGTGATTTTTAAGAGAAACACTCCTGAGATCTTCACATCCTAAAGACATGACCAAAGGAAAATGTTGACTACTGGGTTTGCTAGGACAGTCCTTCTGTCTTTGTTATCCAGGGACTCGCTAACACCTGTGTGGGCTCTCATCCTGAGGGCAAGTTACAGCTGGGAAGAGCAGATTTGAAGGGTTGAACAAAGATACCACAATGAGACTTCCCTCTGGCTGGAAGGGACAGTGGAGAGGGAAGGTGGTGACTGTTGGAGGAGAGCAGGGAAGAGGCAGAAATACCTGGAGGAAAATGCAGCAGGGGCAAGTGAAAGAAGAGGAGCTGAGAGAACATTTGCTCAGTTAAGAGCTGTGCTCTAGACAGAGAGATGGGAGGTGAATCAGTACAACTGGTCGCAGAATTATTTGCTGTTCAAGGTGTCTTTTTTGAGCAAATCCTGTCCTAGTTATCTCTTACTTCTTCCCTTGGACATGGAAAAATAGAATAAAGGCATGCAAACTTAAAAGCAGTAAAAGTCTTGAAATCATTTCCCTCCCTGTCCCTAATTAGAAATCTGATGTGCTGCAATTCTGATCTCTTGCTGCCTAAGTATTTACTTTACCAAACAGAAATTCACTTGTTAAAGCATCTGTCAATGTTGATTTAAAAAAGCCAAACAGACCTGTAATTAAACTATGTTAAATTTTTAAGTTCTAGCATCCCAGAAATTTGAAAAAATAATAATGATGCACCAAGTTATTTTTAAATACCAGGGTTTCATTGTGATCTTAACTGTTGTGAGAATTGTAATTACATGCATATAAATTACATTTGGAATATCATAGTGCAGATGCTTGGTTTGTTTTTACTGTTTTCTCTCTAGAAATAACTAAAAGGTCAAATTTTATAATAGTTGTTGGATTTTTTGGGGGGTGAGGGATGGAACAGCATTATTAAATATATAAATAAAGGCAAAAAAAATCATGTCTTCTGAAAATATGAATTCCTCTCCCTTTCCATGAAAGACATTCAAGGCTTTTCACTAAAATCTGTTTCACTTTAGCCTGTGCATGTTGCAGTCCATTCTGTTCTACTTCAGCTGATGACCATATTGCAGCTGTGCGGCACCAACAGAATTGTTTCATATAAAAAATTCCTAAAGGGGAAAATTCAAAGCATGAATAAATAAAGAACTGGTTGTGACATACAATCACTCTCCATTATCTTACCAATCTCAATAGCTGCTTTCAAATGGAATTTTAGCTTGGCTGAATGCTTTGCCCCCACTATCTTGTCGCCCTTGTTGCTCTGCATGCATTGTCCTCATGCAGACTTTGGTGAGCCAAGCCCAGTTTTATACTGACTGGAGTTTCTTGTTTCCAGTCTCTGAAATGCTGTGAGAGAAACCTGAAATAACCAACACTTTTGTCAACTGCAGACCAGAAGTTGCCAATGGAATGAATCATAGTTTTGCAATTTAAAGGAACAAACTTGAGTAGCTTGATCCAGTACCAGCAGAAAATGATAGGAGATGCTTGGCTGAAAGTTAAAAATTCTTCCAGATGGAAAAAATAAGTTGCTGCTTTGTTAAAATTTTCTGAGAGAGAGAGTAAATACCCCTGTCAATCTTTATTATGGACTATCTGTATTCTTAGAAAATTTTGGTTGGTTCTTAGATGATGTCAAGAGAAAGCAGGGATGGTGGTGGGAAATGGCAGGGAGGCTTATTCCCAATTTGTAACAGCTCTTCCTGTTTCACACAATTTTTCTCTGTGCTGACAGAATTAATAGGAAATGGGAGACAAATTTAAAGGCAGGCCTGTCTGAACATGACATTCAGAAAAATGTACCTAGATGCTACAAGAATGAACCCAAATTGACTCTTGTCACTTTTTATCAACTTTGAAAAGGAAAGTAAATGAGAAACTTAACTTGCTGACGATATTTTTAATATCTTCTTGAAAAAAGATATGAGTCAACTTTGTCCCCCTTTCACAAACCTATTTTGGCTCCTAATTCTGCATTCAAAGATAAGAATAAAATATGTTGTTTAATAATAATAAAAACTATCGTCAAAGTTATACAATGAAAGCAGAATCTGAAAGCTGAAAAAGCCCCCTGTGCATAGACGTTTATTTTTAAAACATTATGAATTGTTGTCACTCATCAAGCAGCATTGGGAGTGCATGGAACACCTACAAAAGATCAAAGAACTTCAATATTCTGTTGATTCTGCATTTTTAGCTTAACTACTACATCAAATAAATTATTCTTTGGTATTTATTTGAATGTGAAGTACAGTAATCAGGGCTCTAAAGCTAATCTGATTATGTGGTTTATTTCACAAAAGCTGTCCTATCCCTTTTTCACTGAAGATTAGCCAAAACCTCAATGTTTCTTTTTAATAAATTTAAAATTCAAGAATATTATCTAATAATTTTATTACTGACAGACTGTACATTGCTCCTCTTTAAAAATACTCAATACAAAACAAGTAAAACCAAATAAATGAGTTTCTTCTGTTTGAAAGAAGCAAGATGGTGGGACTGTTAAATTGCTGTAGAATTAGTAAAAGCCTAATCTTTTTCATGAACAAATGTTGTAAAAAGCTGAAGGTAGACTAATTTGCTTCCATATTATTTTTGGGGCTTATGCTGTGAGTATAAATGCTATGAAAATGCAAATGAATTGCTAGATTATTTAAAATATGCATACCATGCAGCTATTCTTTAAGAGGGAAATTTGTTTTCCTTTCTCATCACCCATCTGGTTTGTTGTCTTGTACATATATTTGTTTAAGATTTATATAAAACACCCTTTAGATTTTGGACATCACATTCATAAAACAAAAGGATCTGCAGTTCTGAATCTTTTGAAATTCCTCTTGGAAAATAGGAATTTGCCTGTGCTCTTCCAATATTCATAACATAACACCAGCATGGCAACACATTAAAAAGAATACTTCATTCTTTTTTGGCTTTTGGCATTTTTTTACTTTTATTTTCCTTTCTGCTTCCCTTACCATGAGAAGCAGGAAGTCCCACCCACTTACTTTGTTAAAAAATACTGATACAGTGCAGTAATGCTACATTATATGTCATGAAATATGGTTTGATTTTCCTCAGTATCATTTACTACTTGTATTTGTCAACTTTGTGTAAATTAGGGCTTTTGGTTATGTTATCAATCCTTTTTTAAGTCTGTTATTCTTTTCTGAATGTATTTTTTTAGATTTTTTTTCAGTTTTACAGCTAGAAAGATCTTTTTAAATCACTATTATTTCTTTTATGTCCCAGGGGCTAATGTGGAAAATACTCAACAAAATCCTATGGTGTGTTTTCTGCAAAACCAGCAGATGATCGTAATGATCCCTTTGACCAGAAAAACTTTTGAATACATTGCCTGGCCATCCTGAATGAGAACTGTTCTTCTCTATCCAAATTTGGGCACATGTGCTCTCAGTGAAATTAATATCTTGTTTTGTAGCAGATAATTTGATTGCATTATAGAGATTAACAGTATTTCCTACTCTGATTCAGGTTCTAGATTTTTTCCAGATGTAGACAGAAATTGTATTTCCTTTTCTGGTCTACCAGTGCTATGCTTTGACAAGGGGAAGGATTCTCTCTCCCCTCTGGGTTTGCTTATGCTGTGTCCTTAGGTGCTACTGAGATATCCAGCCCAAATAGCTCTGGAGACTTCTTATTCTATGGTTCTGGAGGTTGTTCCACCTTGAATGGCTAAAATAACTCCTTGCAGTGTGACTGACAAAGTGTTGCAGATACACCCATAGGTTTCACGCATGGGACTTGTAATGGCAACTTAGTCCCCTGCCTGCTCAGTTTTTTTGTGGGAGAAAACTGGAAATGACTATTTTGTATCACTCTCTCATGTGCATTTAGTTGATCCAGTGGTCATTGTTGGCATAACAGGGGTTAAAGTTTGGAGTAGGACTGCCAGAGACTTGACATATGAAATATGTCAAGTAGACTGAATAGACTGAAATAGTGGCACCTCCTCCAGAATCTTGAAAATTAGGGAAATTAAAATATACCAAATACAAATGAAAATAGCAAGATAAAGTGGGAAGAACTCATTCTACCATCTGATGGTGTTCACACCCTGAAGCTCTGCCCTGTGACCCTTTGCTGAGGGCACAGGTTAGTGGCTGGCACAGGCTCCAATCCCACAAATGTCTGTCCTTACAGGCAGAACCCCACATCCCGCTTGGCTCTGACACCTCCATGTGACAGCAACCCCTTTACCTCCCACCCAGTCGACTGTGGAAGAAAATACCTGAGCTGAAAGCAGGTGCTTTAATTACCCACTGAGAAATTATGAGGAGATCAAAAAGGGTTTAAAGATAAGAGAGCCATTTGTATTATCTTACTGAGTCTGGTTGTCACAGGGAGGTATTGGTACAAACCCTCATGTCCCTGCTGTCAAGCTTTTCAGGACTGTTTTTATCATCTGCAGACGCTACCCTCTGCCTTCCTCAGGGTCAATTGGTTCAGTGCCTTTCACATTTTTTGATCAAAGTTTCAGCGTGGAATTTTATCATACTTCAGTAATGTCACTGTGTAGAAAATGTACTTCAAAACTATTAATGTTTTCTCCTGTCCATGTGAGTCCTAGCAGGTACATCTGTCTGTGTCTGCCTGAGGAGGCTCACGCAATTTTTGGCTGATAGTAGCATTTAGGCAGCAGAATCGTGGCCAGTGCACACAGGAATAGCCAACTTCACAGTGCTCATGTATTTCACAGCTGGAATTTCTTTCTCATGAATTTTTAAATTTATATTCTTCTGTCTTTTTATGTCTGTAATAATGAGTGATTTATAACATCTGTCCTTTAAGCACGTTTACTTTTTTCCTTGGTCATGGATACTTCATGCAGGATATGTAGGAATAACCTCCTAAATAATGCAGAATAGAGGAATTTTCAAGCAGAATGGTAGCTCAGCTACCTTGTATAGCTTTTCTTTGTCAGTAGATGTACAGATGCTGCACCAAAAACTAATTTGTTACAAACCCCATCTGGAAATAAGTTTATGCTCTGAAGTTCATAATTTTTGCAATATGTGTCCTCTGAAATGTTGCATTTGCTTTTTCCACTTACAGCTTTAGAGTGGTGTATCTCTGTAAATCATCTTGCTCATTTGAGTTTAAGGAGTTTTTTAACAGACCATGTTTTTCATAGATTGCAGCCTTTACAACCTTGAATACTTTTTTAGTTCTCAAAGTGGTTAGGGTCTTAGAAGTGATTGTTTCCTACAATACAGGGCAAGCTTTTACATTGAGTGTTTATCTTTTGTGCCCATAGCACTCAATATGAGGAAGATGTTTCTGCTTGAGAAGTATGGAAGGCCTAAGACATTTCATGATAGAAAATTCTTTAGGCATTTATGTTATTTTAGAAAACTACTCTTTTACTTTCAAAGAATTTTCACTTTCTTTTTTATTTTTATTATTATTATTTTTGTAACTCTACGTTTGCAAAAGGAATATTTCCAGGAGCTAACCAAGAAAGTTAATTCAACCCAGCTGAGTTTAATACATGTGTACCTCAGGATTTACCATCTCTTCATCCCTTGCTATTGCTAAGAGGGGGATTGGAGCACCACAGTTTTACATTAGGAAGGATAATTCTGTGCTCAACAGTCCAGAGCTTTGGTTGTCAAAATCTTTCATAAATTATTTCTCTTAAATAAACAGAACATGCAAAAACAACAGGGAATCCATACTACTGGAGACCTAGCATGGCAGGTTTCACCAAAGGAAAGTTTAGGGAGGTTATAAGTATTTGATAAAGTAGTCATCAATTTGCATTTGTAGCAAATTCTTACTCTTAATATAAAGCAAAAAAGAGATGTTTAAGAATAGGTGTGCTTAAAATGAATATTTGACTGTCTAACAGAAGTCAATTTGGTTCCAGTTTGATGTGCTGCTATATTAGCATGGCCAGTTTCTTCTGGACACCTACATTTTTTTAAAAGCAGTTGAGAAGTTTTATAGTCCTAAGAGTCTCTTTTCTCTCTAGATTAAATATTGTGAAATAAAACAAAATATGTAAATATAGTATACCCAAAAGCAAAAAAGTAATCTCCAACACAGATGGGTTTCAGGAGGTCTGCTGCCAAAGATTTTAAAATTCTTGTGCCAGGGGATAATTTGCTTGTAACCGAAGAAAGTATATCCAATTACCCTTATGAAATTATGAGTTTTGCTCCCAAATCAGCCATTTAATGGAGCATTTGAAATGAAGGTGCAAGCAATGGCCATCTTGTTTCTCATATTCTTGAGATCATGATAGATTTAGTGTGTCTTGTTTCTCTGTGTCCCCTAAATACGAGAGAAATGACTATTAAGGATCATAACTTGACCAACATTATGCTGCAGGTGAAAATTAGTAATGGTTTGGGTTTGTTTGGGTTTTTTTAATATATTCTCTGCAGTCATTAAATTTAACCTTTAACATCCTATAAGGAGTGTTTCACTCTGTCCCAGAAACTTCTGGGCTTACTGAGTTCAGTGCTGTCCAGTTTAACATCAGGCCTCCCTGCAGTCAGGGAGCAATGGCAGAGGAGCAGAAGTGTTTACGTGGGTGAACTCATTTGGAGGGTAGCACTAGATGTCCTCTGGGTCTTCCCTTTCCTTGAGGAAATGAGCCATGCTTGAACTCTCCATTGCTCTTCTATATCAAAATTAGGATATTTCCATGCAAGTAGAGGTTCTTGATAAGTTTATTCCAAGAAACTGCCTTTCACACAGTGAATGTCTGTGTCTCCCTTAACATCCCTACTGTGACTTTTAGTACTTTGGGTTTGGCATTGAAAATCCATGTTTACAAGTATTGTACCAGTCCTTCTATTAGAAATTCATAAATATGGAATGTGATCATGCAATATAAAAAGGAATATAAGAATGTTTCTATATTGATTTTTTTTTTTGTAGAAATCATAAATTACCCAGACTACAACTTTGCGGAGGCCTGAGAAAGCACAGGGCACTGGTAGCTCTAGAGGGTATGTTTGTCAAACTGGCACCAACACTTCCAGTCCCAGAGCCACAGCTGGCATAGCCTTACCTGCCTGCTCTACTTTTGGAATGAGGAACACTGCTAAGGGATTCTTATGCCCTAATAGCATCTCTGATTTTGAATCCTGCAGAGGCCCAATCAAACTAATTAGGCTTTCTCTCTTTAATTTTACCTGTCTGTCAGGCATTGTCATTCAGCCTCATAGGAATTCTGTGCCTGTTAATTAGCAAAACCTTGTGGAATCAGAGGCGACTCAACAAGAGTAAGGAGAAAAACACAGAAAAAAAGGGAATGGAACTGGGAGCAGGAAAAAAGCCAGTGCAGGAGAAGAACAGAATTCAAGCACATGAGAGGTCCCAGAGTGGAAGTGGAGGGCAGTGGTCAATGTAATTCTGATAGATAATGAATGAGAGATTAGAAAGGATTTGTTTTACAAGAGATTTTTTTTTCTTATTGGGCAAAAATGAGGGAAGAGATGGTGTTACACAGGTGGCCTCAATGAGCTCAAAAGATTTCACATAATAAAGTGTGTGAATAGTTTTTTATTACTGTTTGTCAAACAGTTTTCAACAATAAGGTTACTTTGCCTAATTTTGCTCTGTTGACTTTTTTGGATATTCTGCCCATTCTAAAATAATAGCAGAAAAATGATAGAGTAAACAGACCTAAAAATATAATATGCCTAAAAGATTCCCATTGCAAAATGTTTCATTCAGGTAGACTGTATCTATTTCACATAAATGAGAGATTATTTTTTAATTATGTTTAAGCCAAGAATTATTTATTCTGGAATTTCATATGCTCCTTCCTCTCATTCCTCCTGGTCTGATATAATTTCATTACAAAAGAACCTTCTACATACTTAATGGTGATTATTTGGAAATAAAAATATGGTGGAGAGTTAAAATGGCTGGTGAATGTCAGAGCTCTGACAGTTGTCTCAGACAAACATTCAAAAGTTGAGAAGGAAACTTTTTTAAAGTCTTACAGATGATTCAGAGTTTACATTGGAATGATTCAAGTCTACAAAAATACTGAAGAAACTAATGAAAGCTGGTTCTTCAATGCTTAGCTTAAAGAATGATTTCTTGTGTGTTTCTTTATAGTTCAATTTGTCATTTTATTGAGTCTATTGGCAATTTAATTTAAGAGTCTGACAGACACATTAACCTCTTAATAACGAGTTTCTCAAACTCTTTTTCCAAGCCTCTCTCTCTGATAGGACTAGAACACATAGCAAATGTTATTTCATTTTGAGATTTTTTTACTTACCCTCAAAACATGATTAATTTATTTTTGTCTGAACCTAGCAGGGCAGATTCCATTGAACAATGACTGGGGTAGTTATCTAAAAGACTGAAAAAAATATAAAGTTCCACCTGCCTAGGCTCACTAGGCTTCTGTCCAGGTGATATAAACGAAATTTCCTTTCATGAACAGAAGCAAAGTACTCTTAAATAAATGTTAGATGGTCTAACAAAAGCAAAATGTTAAGGCCATAAAATAGATTCTACTTAATTATTGTAAGAGCTCAAAGAAAAACCTATCAACTTGAATTAAAAACTTTCTCCTATTCCAATAATCAGCTCTCCACTCTTGATCTGGATTTTACCAATAGAAGTTAAAAGCAATTTATGAAGTAGTTTGTAAATTTATCTTAGGAAAATCTGAGTTATGCTGAAAAAAATTTCTAACATCCTGGGGATAATCCTTTCTGTGAATCCCTCACCTTCTCACACAAAAGGAGAACTGCTGGAGCCATATTTTTGTTAAGATTCATAGCAGCAGTGATAGTCTGTGAATCTGCCCTCATCAGAGCAAATTATTCTGCGGTCCTCACAGCAGTATATGGTTGAAGAAGTTTTTTACTCCAAGAGAAAGTGAGTAGTCTCACAGAGCTCCTTTTGCTAATAAAATTGCTATTGCCTTGTGAAAGGTTAAAGATTTATCCTTCTCACTTGGTCTGCAAAATAGAATTGTATATTCCTACAAGTAATGTGCAAGAAGGCTTGTCCTTTAGATAGTGACAACTGTTTCACCTATGTTCTTGCATTTCTTCCTTCTTCTCGCCTCAACTTTGACCATAATTTGGCTCCTAGAGATAATATTCTAAAATATGCATTTGAAAGCAGGTATTTAGAATATGAGGCGCTAAACTGTACAGTAAAGTGGATGGCATCCCTTGATTTCCTAAGGTTTCATCTGCTGATTTGAAAAGCTCTTCATTCAGAGTTTCTCTGCATACAGAAATCTGATTCTGTACCACAACCAGACCGTGTACCAAATTTCAATGGATGCTGCTAGGAAGATGTCATACAACAACTACAGAACTCTTTTGCAGCACTGGTAGTCAGGCTGTGTCTGAAACATCCCTCTCAAGTGAGCATTACAGTACAGGGAGAACATACACTACTAAGCCTACAGACAGGAGTGCTGCAACCCACTCACATGGGTAATGTGAGAAATAATTATTTAATGCTCATGAAGCAGACAGAAGATGAAAAGTACCATAGAGTGGTTGCTATTAAAAATCTTTACAATTTGACTTTGCAATTAGATTACATTATCACTGTATTCCCCTTTTGCTCAGTATAGGAGCATTTTGGGAATACTTCAAATCCATCAAGGCAGCAATGGCATTAATTACTTGCAAATGTAATTAAGAAAGACAATACTGGTGATCTCTGATGGTCATGAAGTATCTATTTACTAGAGCAAATACAGTTTAGAACTAAAAATGTTGCATTTTAGGATATGATTTCATATGTCAATTATAAATGATTTTACAAGTTCTTACTCTTCTGATATGCCTGATTGCCTTACTGTAGATGGGAATGATCAGATTATGAAATGTTGGCCTCATTTAAAGCATCACTCAAATACTCTCTGACTTTACTAGACAAAGTTTCATCCTTAGTCACTTGGCAAAAGCTGTAGAGGGAGTAGCTGTCACAGAAGAGAACTCATGAGTATTCTAGTTAGAGCTGTGCAGAGTATTTTTAGTATAAATCAAAGTTCTTTAAAATGTTCCAGTTATCAAGCAAAGACCAGAAAGTGGATGGATTTTGAAATCCATATTAATAAAAAAAATGCATAAGATCTTAAAAAATGTTCATATTTTGATGACAACACGTTTGAGCTCACATTTTACCTTTTTTTTTTCAACTATTTTATTTCTTAGCCAAATTTGGAAGTCAGGAGTGAAAAAAATCTTAGTCATTTTTCATACCATTTTATCTTTAGTTCATTTATGCAATCCCTTGACCATGACTTTTTCTTATTTCAAATGGACTCAGAGCCCTGCATTTCTCAGTTGTTCTAAGTGAATATTTACCTTAGTCTTTAGGTTTTTTTGGTCTACCACCATCCAGTACAAATCCAGCAAGATAACTATATGTCACTTGTGCTTTGTGATATGATTCAGGGATTGCACAGTGGAATTCCTAAGTAGGATTCCTACTTATACTGTGCTGTATAGTCCAAATAGCAGCCACAAATTTTCATTTTTTTAAGTAACTGAGCTATATAATTGATGATGCCAAGACAGATAAGTACCCTGTGAACACAGAGTTGTTAACATCTCATTGCAAATGTTCAGCTGGTGCCCTAAATGGTAAAATGCAAACAAAGTGTAAATGCAACAGCCCAGAGTGGGTGTTGGGAGCGGGAATGAGAACGAATTACTGCAGTATTTTTAGATGGTAGTATTCATAGTTATTTTTGCAGTGCTAAGAGACTTTGAAATGTTTGGAGTAACTCTATTGACATTGCCAAGGACCAGGCACAGCTGCTTGGATGCTGTTAACACTCTGACAATGCCATTTCTCTCTCAGCATCTTCCCGCTTTGCAAAATTTCTATGAATATTTCGTTGGGGTGATGTTTCTTTGCATTGATCCAACTTCCAGCAGCTTCCAACAACTTATTTATCACAGGATGCCAGGCAGGATTAAGGCTTGTTGTTGAGACCCCAGCAGAGCCTTCAGAGCTTGTTTGTGTCTGGCAACTACCAGGATGTGTCTTTGAGAGCATCAGCTGGAGTGAAGGAGAGGGAAGAGAAAATGCTGTTGTGGTGTGTTGTTGGGAGCAGGTAAGATGTTTGGGTTTTAATAATCTTTTTGATATTTGCAGCAGTGGTGTGGACAGGTATGGGAGTCATTCATCCAAACACCATCCACGTGCATGTAATTACACTCACAGGAACTTGTGCTGTTATATGAATTAATTTAAACATTGTAATAACTACTGTCTAATAACATACAAGTTCCCAGGGTACTTAGAGTATTAAATTGCAGATGGGTTCCTTGGAGAGACACAGACTTCATATCTATTTGCTGCTCAGGGAGGGAAAAGCTCTGCTCAATGTATTGTGTGGCTGTAGCTCGAGTTCTCTGTGCTCGCTCAAGAATTGCTGTGAAATACTTTCTAAGACAAGCAGCAAGTTCATTTAAGTCTGTCTCCATTTAAAGCCTAGTCAGAGGGCTATGCAATTTAATGATATATAATACAGATTGCTAGCGGCTGCTGCCAAAAGTGATTTTTTACTTTTTCACTAAATAGTGCATGTAAAAAGCAGTAATGCTCTAGTGGCAGTACTGTAAGTCTAACTTTAGGTGAAGCAAAAACTTGAATACAGGAGAAGAGCGATATTGTTGCATTCTGGGCTAAAATAGTCTTTGTTTAAACTGGCCATTAAGGATATATTCAATTGGACTAAATTAATACGTATTTTTCAAGAAACAGTTTATGATTTTAACATCCTAATTTTGGCTTCTGTGCCATGTTTGCTTGGTAACCTTTTGTCCATACACTTTCCAGACCAGGTGCCAATTCTTTTCTGCAACTTATTAAAAACACTTTAAGAATTAGCAACAAGGGTAGGATCTATCAATAGCATAAGGGCAAGATTTGTACAGATCTCTGAAATTGGTTCATGGTTTCCTTAGAGTACTGCAAGTATTATTTTTAATTTCTGTGATGTATATACAGCAGCTTCTGAAATACACTACCACCAGACAGTCTAGCACATCTGGGACACTCTGAATTTTTGTCAAGTTTCTTATTTAACTAGAATAATGCTTCTTGTCAAGTTTCTTATTTAACTAGAAGGGATTGAACATATACCTATGATTAATGCATGAGAAGTCTGATATTAACAGATGAACTTTCTGTGCACCTTTTGTGTATTAACCCAAATACTTAGATAGTCATAAAGAGACAAAAACTAGAGAGAAAAATATTCTTAATAGTGGACAGTTTTATTATTTTCATCGTTATCTTTCAGTATTAGCCAAATTCTAAAAGACATGTAAATTCCATCTGGCTTCTCTTTGCAGTTAACTCTCCATTTTTTGCTCAAATGCAGCAGGATGTATGGAGGCCCTGGGAACAGGGTACCACCAAAAGCTAATAGTGTATATAAAATAGAAGTTTATGCTTTCAAAATTTTTCTCTCTTCACGAGTATTGACATCCACCTGATAAACTCCTCTTACTGTGCAGTTGAAAGAGTCTTGAATTCAACCCACCAAACAATTCATTTCCTCCTAAGCAACTCTAAGCAATCGTATTTACTTTTTAATAGGTGCTGCATGTTTAAAAATTGCTATGTACAACCAAGATATATGTGCCACAAAATTTTCAAATCCTTGTAAAAAAGAAAAATTGTGTGTACATCATACTCCTGTCAGGCAATGGGATCACGTGGTCTAAGAAACATTTGTGTTAGAAGAGCCAGGGACAGAGATGAGGATTTATTACACTTTGTAACTGGAATTTTGGACTGGAATTTTATTTTCCTTTCTTAATTGTGGAAGCTCATTAGAAGTTCACATTTATCCCATTCTGTAGTCTGTCTTGCCACTGATAATTCCTGATATCTGAATGGTGGAAGGTGTCTCAGATACTACTGTTCAGTTGAGAATAATGAATATATTTATTCTAGCAATAAAAGTCAGCATTGGAACGCGTTTTGATCCTGGTAAGATAAACATATTGACTTGGAAGAAACCATGATGTTAAAGAACGGGAAACCCTCAATGAGATGGAAAAACTATTCAAGATGAAAAACAGATCCTTTTAATTTTAAATTGTTCTTTTTTTTCTTCTGTGGAGGTGTGCATACAGAAACACAGGACAGTAAAGGGGATAAGAATTGTATTAATAATTTATAAACACACCATAAAACATTTTTAATACAAGCTATCTGTACAGTATGTGACATAATATTTATGAGGAGAATAGACGAATCTGTGGGCCACAAAAAACACAATTGCAAAGTACTGTCCTCCATTCAGTTGCACCCGGTGCGAGGATGAGCCAAGCTGGTCTGTACTTCTTAAATACCTGAATTGCTGCTGGCATCACCCCTGGGGTTGTATACTCTGTAACTAACACCAGCATTTGCACACCATAAACGTCTATGCACCAAATGCATTATGAATAAGCAGTATTTCATTATCTGATTTTTATCACATCCTAACACAAGAAAAAATGGGGTTATCTCTTTCAAGTAATCACAGTATTTTAATGCTTCAAGTAAACACACTAGCTACCATACCTACAGACATGAAGCATTTATCTGACAATAAAAGTATAGGAATAACACAGTCATTATTAGAAAATATTGTATTCAAGACCATTTTCACTCAAGGATTGCGTTGTTATTGAGTAAACCAATTTCTTCATCTGCTGGGTCTGGGATTCTTAACTCTTAAATGTTAGACAGGACATTTCCAACAAGTAATAAAAATAGGTAAAAAATTGAATTTAATTAGAAACACCCCCAAAATCTGGCTACATGCTGCTTACTTCCTTGGTAATCCCTTAATGGACAAAGAGAAATTGAAAATGAAACTTGCTTTGTCATCTGCTCAGTCTTGCAAAACATTTGGATAAGGTTTAAAGTGTACTGTTTCACAACTGACTTAAAGGGAAAGAAATAGTTTTCAGATATCATGAAAGAAAGGTAATCTGGAGAATACCTCTGGAGTATTCTGGGAATACAGAGAAACGCTGAAATGAAAAAGAAACCAAACAAAAAATAGCAAAATCAACTACAAACAAACAAAAAGCCCCAAGTATTTTCAGAAGGTTTTAACTGGGATGTAAGACAATATTTGGAGAGACCTCAGCACAACATGGTAAGACATGTAACAATATTAGGTTTTGAACTTCAGATGTGTTAATTTTTTTCCATATTTTGGTGGGGGGTGGAGTGTGTCATATGGATATTTTAATTCAAACAGAACTGTGGATTGTCCCCACCCAGGGAGGCAGAGATTTTGTTTTAGATAAGCATTGTTAAAGTGAGAGATGTGGCTTTAAAGCCTGGGAAAGGTAGATTCCACCCCTCTGCCTTGGGGGGATGTGCACTATAAGCTTGGGAAGAGTTGCTCCACCCCCAAAATCCCTCATAGGATGTTGTTACTAGTGGACACGGAATAGAAGAGTAGACTTAAATTACAACAGCAAGGTTTGATCCCAATGAGGCAGAAGCTTTTACTTTGGGGTGTGCAACCCTTTTTATAAGGTATTCTGATACAGGTTAACATGATTGGCTAAAGGAACCACCTCTCTGGTGCCATTGGTGGAACAAGAGAAAAACACATTCAGAACAGCTGTGTGACATTGTTTTGAGAACTAAAACTTCTTTACAAAAAACAGTCTTTGAAAGATAAAGTTTCTCAAAAGACTTTCCCTTGGCAACAGATCAGTCACTGACAGGCTGAAAACTCTTTCAGGTTCAGAAAATCATGTCCACAGGGTGTCAGCCCTAGGTTTTCTGCTTTGCTTGTGTTGCTGTTCATTATATTCTGCATTAACCTATTGAACCCCTATAAGTTTGTGCCCCTGGAACTTCTCCCTTGGTGTGTCCCCATTAGTCCCAGATACTAAACTCCAACCTGTCTCTGCCTCATAAAACCCACTACCCTGCCTTTGTTTTTGGTTCTCCATCCCTGGTTCCTGCTGGGTTAAATCCTGTGCTGGTGATGCCCAGTAAATGGATTCCTAAGTTTAACCAAGCAAAGACCTGTCTCGTTGAATTGCACGTCGATCACCGCTGCACTCTCCCTGGACATGACCCTGCTTCAGCAGAACACAATACAAAACCTTTCCTCCTAAATGACCAACCTTTTGTCCCTGTGTCTGCTTCTAGTGTGAGATGCAGGGCTGGGATGAGATGCTCCTGTCAGAAAGAAATATCTACAGACCTGAGGAAACCTTGCAGTTAATTTGCTCCTCTTAGTGTTAGCTACTCTGAAATACTTGATCAAGAATTTATATGATCAAATTGGCATCCTCTGCTCCTCTTTTGCAGACTGGTTCTCCTTATCCAAAGTTTACTGTTCATAATTAGCTGTTGATGTTAATTAGACATACATTTCCTTGCTCTGTAATCTGTCTGTGCATGCAAATTCATTTCAGTTTCCCAGAAATGGAAATAGATAAGTAAGCATTTGCTATCATTGTGAATTTATGGGGTAAAGCATAGTTATAAATTGAAACATGTTTTCAGATTTTACACATAGCTTTTGTTGGTTCTGGATATATATGTACTTAAAGCTGGACTTAATTGGGTTATGGAAGCAGAGTAGAAAATAGATTATAAGTAGAGACAATTACAGGAAGTCAGTAAAGGAATGTGAGAGGGAAGTCAGCAGGTTAGGTCAACATGAGATCAGTGGCCCCCTGAGTGGCACCTGCACAGCATGCATCCCTCCTGTGTGTACAGACTGCAGGGCTGGAACCCTCCCCACTGCCAGCACCCCGAGCCCTGCAGGAGGGTTAAGATGTGTGGATCAGTGGCGCATTGTAGACAAGAAATGGAGTGAGGCTGCCTGAGTTTGATGAGAACATTAGGCTGCAGTGATAGATTGAGCTGATATTACTGAGGTAGGGAAGGCTTTATATCATAACAGAATGGGTAGACAAGGAGATAAAATAATACTATGCTTTGTGTCAGCAAGAAATGTGAAATGTGTGAGGAAATGCATGGAATTATAAAAAATAATGAATGAGTTTCCTCTCCAGCACAGTAGTTTTTGTATAAAATCTGTTGTTTACTGCTGGATCTGTTGTTTACTGCTGGTTTCAAGACTTAGAATATCTTTTCTTATGCTTTTCATCTGTGTTTTATTTGGGCATATGGAGACTGATTGAAACCTCAGCTCTTCAAACACTTAGTGCTTTGTATCATGATAATGATGCCTGCAGTGGGAATACCAGCAATATTATAAGCAATGGGTTTGAGGAGTAAGAGATTCCCAGACTTCCCTGCACTTCCATTTAAAAAGTTCATGCATCTTTAATAGCGAGAATCACATTGCAATTAAATACCTTACCAATACCGGAATGACTGTGCCAGGAAACAGTACTTGCTCTGCAGTCTGCACAGAATTTTATTTTATGATTGATAAGATGCATCAAGTTACAGCTGTCCCTGGCTACTCATCTCAGGAGATTAGATCTAACAGCAGTCTCAAGAGATCTGCCAGTTCATTCCCTTAGCCTGAGAACAATTAAACCCAAATTGTCCCTGAGTAATATTTGCTTAACTCTAAATTCTGTTTAAAAGAAAAAAAAATCACTTCTATTAACTCAGTTATATATAATTATAGGTAAATGTTTATTTAGGGGACAAGAGGAGATAGGTTACATTGGGTTTTTTAATAACAAACTAACCTGAAATTTATCCTTTCCTCTTTCCTCTCTCTTATTTTACCATCTGTTTTGGAAGTCAGGTTCACATGCTTTTGTATATATATACATCCTCCTGTAATATTATGATACTGTCCACATCAATATTGTGTAGAGGATACCAGAATAGTTAATTATTCAACCATTTGCTAAGTCTGATTTTGTCACTTTTTAGATTTTTTTGATATTTCAGTTTTTTTCTTAAACTGGATTTTCCAATTGGACTGACATATTCTTTTTAGTTCAAGTCTCCATTAAGCCATTTAGATATTTATAAATATGAATATGAGTTTAAATATCCACTCTAGTGTATTTTTTACAACATGATGAATGAGACAAGAAGAAAATATATTGTTGTGCTCAACTAAAAGATGATCTGGCACCTCATAATACAATCCACAAATATTCCTAGAAGTAGGTAGGAGGAAACATAGCTGTTATATCCAGAGTATTATTTTTGAATATTTAATATGAAACTCTAAAAATTAAATCCACTTTTAAACTGCCAAGCTTGGTTTTCTGAGATTTCATTTGTGCAGTGAACTTTGTAGAAGTTTTATTCACAGTGGGTATGATCCAGCCCTGGAGCTAAACAAGACTTTTCCTGCATCTGAAACTTTTGATTGTGTAGGTTTTGCCAGGAGAGAGTTAGAGCACATGAGCAGGTAAACTCTTCCTCCTGTATCCTCCACAGCCCCCAAGCAGAGTAGAGGAAATAACTGAATCCTCCTATTCTTCAGTTGTCAGTAAATATCTGAAATGCATTGTGGAAGTTCTGGATCTTATTTCAGAACTGGTCCACAAGGAAGTTTACAGCCCTTGCACCGATGTAACATTTGTAAGGAAGTATATGGTATTAAAGAAAATGGTATCTAATAGAAGAATTTAAGAGAAATTTTTTGGACAGAAAAACAAGAAAATACATTCTGG
Organism: Anthoscopus minutus; assembly: GCA_013399455.1. Lineage (NCBI taxonomy): Eukaryota > Metazoa > Chordata > Aves > Passeriformes > Paridae > Anthoscopus > Anthoscopus minutus. The sequence goes on from VWYI01015632.1 coordinate 64,348, forward strand.
ATTAAAGCAGAAAGGGCTGATCTGTCCAAGTACTCTGTGACACATATCTACCTACAGGGGATGCTTAGGGAAGAGCAGGACAGGAGAATGTTGGAATAGTCATTCAAAGCTTTCCAGTGCTTCAGTAGTCAGTCGCCTTGTGACTTCTGTAGGGAGAGAAATGTTTCAATCCCATCTCTTATATTTCCGGATAGGATTGAGTGAATGAAGCAGGGTCTTGCAGGAAGAAAAAAGATGTCGCCATGCTTAGTGACCTGGAGAATCAGTTTTCTGCATGTTCCTGACACACAGTAATTCTATGCTGTTTACTAAACCCACACTTGACAAGGGTTTACCTGAGCTGTGACTATCCCGGACATGTGACTTGGGAATGCAATATACACCAATGCTGAGACTTCACAGCTGCAAATGGAGTAAATTCTTCTGCCTTGGATATATAAGTACATTTAGTGCTATATATGGCTATATATAGCACTAAATCAGATTTTGAATTTCAGGCATTGCATCTGCTATCTCTGGAACAGGAATATCAATATGCACTTATCTCAGATAGCTGTTATAAATGTGTAGGGAAGGAACTAAATACTGCACTGATGAATCTCATAGAAAGGCTCTGGAGAAACTAATCATTTTGTCCAGTCAGGGATTTAAGTAGTGTACAATAAACAAGACTTACTACCATACAGTAAATAGTGGGGATAAAACTGATAATATCAAATAAGTGTCAGCAAGTGATTTATTTGCATCTCATGCACTGATTAATGGAAGTTTATTTCAGACATAATGTGGGGTTTTATCACATGAAGACTATGATCTGAATTGGGTATGTGAAAGTAGCCTATCTGAATTATGATGTTTCCTAGTTTTGGGTGCCCATTTCTGACATTTTAGTGATTTATGCAGTTTGTGTCCTTGTGGGACACATAATCATTTCATATGCTCTTAAATATCTCTGGTCCTTACTATTTCAGCTCTTTATAGCATCTTGTATAGGAGCAAAATTTTAAGACTTTAGAGAGTAATTTTACTGGATGATGATGTGGATATGAAAGGCCTATAAGACCTAACTAGGCAATGTAGCAACTTCAACATCATCAGCAGCATCAGATTTTCTTCTCAGTTATGGGAAAAAGGAAAAAATCCCAAACCAAAACCCTGAAATTAGAAACACATTAACTTGGAGCAGAAAGATACAAGTTATTCACTGTTATGACTCTATTACAGCAACGCAGTAACAACAGAGGAGAGTGTGATATTCAGCCTGTACATAGAAAAGTGACTTTCTCTTGTGAGTCATGTCTGGAAAGAGAACTCAACAACTTACTGGTATTATCAGTAAAGCATTTGATCGAATGAGTCTGTTGGCTTTTTCACACAAGTGTGAATTTCCCAAAGGTCTGGTTGTTTGGAAGGTGCTATTTAGATTTATTCTTATCATTATGTTAGACTTAGTCTGCGTCATGAAGCCAGGCCCATGGTAAATGGGAGATCTCTGGGGGGAAGTCAGGAGCCTGATGAGTTTCAAAGGCTTATTTGCCAAAGTACTCCGGAGAATAGGCATCTAGAGCTGCAGTATTTATTTTTGTAAAGTCAAAAAAATAATCCTCAACTGAAGATCCAAGAAAAGAGGAAAAGAAATAGCATTTATATTAAAGTCCCTGGGAGGAACTAGTCACTGGCTTCATTGGCACTGCAGCACGGCACCCTGTGGGGATTTGTGTGCATTTCTACCTTTTGAGGCCAAATTTAGTGACAGGAGATGTGGTTGTTTTTCACAATAACATGGATTTGTTCAGAAAACAGAATAGAAATTATGTATTTATCATCCAGGCATTTCATTTTGGTCATGTCTGCAGCAAGCACATAAGTCTGTTTCCAAGTTGTGTTGGCTAACATTTCTTATTAACACAATCACCAAGAACCTGTAGTGAGTATTCTAAAGTATATTCAGCTCCTTGGATTCACACTAATGTTAATAAACCTGAAGAAAATATTACCACCCTTTCCAAAATGACCAATACTGATTAGGAAAAAGGAAATAATTTCATTACTTTATTTGAGAGGCTGTACTTTTAATAATGGAGTTGTATTGGATTTATTTAATTGAATGCAATGTGATATTTTTGAAAAAAAAACTTATTGAGACCTAATGAAAACCGGATGAAGTAAACAACAATTTCTACGTTGACCTCTTTAGGCTTTGGTCCTTGAGTACCCTTCAAAATTATATGAAATACAAAATAACATCCATTATTTCCTCTTGAGTTCTTCTGAACCCTTCCAAGTGAACTTCCATCATCTCCAAAGTTCCCTTTCCAGAGCTCAAAGTGTAAAGATTCACACATTATGGCCTAAGAAAAGCCAACACATATATTTCTCTTTAACAAGTTAATTAGGATCTAAGTTTTTTGCTTACTTTGAGAACCATATAATTTTCATATAAAAATCTGGATTGAATCAGAGCAGCTTGGAGACAGCACCATCAGATGCTGACCATTCATATTGTAATCAGTGGTTGTCAGGCAGAGGCATCTTCTCTGCCAAGCAGCCAGAGGAAGGGATGCAAAGGTGGTGGTGTAACCATGACAGCAGTACACACCACATCCATCACCATGAGGGTGGGCAGCAATCTGCCTCTGGGCTCAGTACTGGACACTGTGACCTTGGTGTGAAAATGCTGTGTTCCTGTGTTCAAAGCTATGCAGTGAATATGTTGGACAACATGAAAAAAACATATTGATAAATTTCAATGCGATCTCAAACTTTTGTTACTTTGCTTGTCATCTGACTTAAGAGTTTAATCACTGTTTTCTGGTCTGAGATTTTTATAGGCAAAATGATGTTAGGAGTTTAGAGTGAAAAATGTTTTTGAAAATTTTGAATCTCCGTGGATTCATAAGTTTAAACAAATTTTGAATAATATTGACAAGCCTGCACACACACACACACACGTATATACTTTGCAGTACGCATTAACTCAGCCTGATTATACCCCTCCTTTTATACACTGATACTGCTACCTAGTGAGTATATTCCACTCCAGTGAGTTAAAATGAAATGGTTCAGATGTCTAATAGTAATTGTGAGTCATTCCTTTTCTCCGTAATGTGGAGTATGGAGAATAAACATAGTTTTCAGGTTTGGTTGTAAACATATCATGTGGCTCTACTTAGAAGAACATGCTCTGTGGTTTTATGGCCAATATAAACTCTCTCTATTGATTAAGAACAGTAATGTTGGAGTACCTGGAAAGGCATTCAGTCAGGACCCACAGAAGTGTCTACACCTGGCATTGCATTTGTCTCAAAGAAATTCTGCAGCACTCCACAGTACGTGAATAACCCTTGGAGTTATTTCAGAACTGTGATAAGCCCTTTCTGCTGTCAAGGATCCACTCTACAGCAGTTTCAGTGACTGCTGCAGAGAAAGTTGTCGTGTGTTACCAAATGCTACAACGCCAGTAAATAATTTAAAGTAATTAAACTATAAAGTGGTTTATTTTTTAAAATATTAGTGTAGAAAATACTAATTTTTATTCAGTAAAATTTCAGTAGCAAAGTCTTACTCCAGCAATTAATATCTTTTTCTTAAGAAGAAAGGAGAAGATGGAGTCATTAGTTTGCCATAAATTAAGGTGTGCTGTTAAAAATGAAGATTTTCTGTCATCCATCTCAAATTCTTCCCATAGAGAAATTACCTGCTGGAGATTAATAAGTTAAACATTTAAAACAGATAAAACCTTTTAGAGCAAAGCAATTATAAAAAATAGCATAAAAATATTGCAAATCTCATACATTGCAGCACATATTGCAGGCCATTTGCACCACCCTGTGAGGGGGTGTTTTGGAGCCTGGGGTCTGGTTTCGGCTGCCTCTGGACCCCAAGCTTCAACAACCCCTCATGGACAAAAGCAAAAGACAACGGGTGCTCTTTCCCTCGGGACCATAAAGTCCCACAGTTTATTGTGGAACAAGCTCACGCGGTGTCCGGGAGGAGGAAGGGGTCTCAGGGGTCCCGCAGCCTCAGATAAACCCAGGGAGAGGGGGGGAAAGGTCACAGCCAATGATAGCCCTGATGGGAGGGGGCATCTCAGGAAAATCCCACCACCACAGACTCGGGAGAGGGGGGTGTGTGTGAAACAACCACGTGATACAACATAAACTATCCAGTGCAAATAACAACTGAACAAACTACTCAGTGCACCACAACAGCCCTGGGCAGGAGAGACTTCCCTGGGGACAAAGATTTTCCCTTCTACCAAAAAAGCAGAAAGTAGAGCTCTTGCCAGCTTTGAAAGACAATTATTTTTAAAAATAGGTACAGGACTGCTGGAGTCTATGAGCAGAACGCCCTCCTGTAATGAGCTTCTTGGACATAGTCAATAATTTTGTTGTTTCCTCTACTTTCTTGGGTTTATTTCCCCCTAGATTCCTATCAGAAAAAAAATGCATTCCTATCAGAAAAAAAAAATGCAGTAATTGAGAAAAGAGGAATTTTTTTTCTTTTCCTCTTTTTTCAGCTATCCAGTAGATTTTTCTTTCTTTTGAAGAGAAAAATTTATGAAGATACACAATTGTCTTCAGTTTTGTTAATATCTGCATGAATCTGTGCAAGCTCCAAGGATGTCACTCATGCTTCAGTGACAAAAAAAATTCATCATTTGGTTTTGGTGGGACACATTAAACATCAAATTAGAATGACAAAGAAAGAAAAATAAATAGCACAGTATATGTGGCTGAAAGGGTTATTTAGTTTAGGTGAGTTGTTGGTGTGAACTCAGGGAGTATTGACAGAAACAGCATGTTTTGCAGCACAGTTCAGGATTTGCTTAGCCTGAAGGTAAAAGGCTGATTCCATTCCCTTTTTTGTCAAAGAATATTCAAGTTCTCAGCAGCAGCCTCATACGAGTGTCTGAATATAGACTATTCCTTGAGAATACACAGTGATTCACATCAAGTTGCTTTCATTCTCCACTGTTTCCACTGTTCTATGTTGTACACAATATTTAAATATTTAATAAAGCAGAGACTGGGACCACATCCAGTAGCTACTAAGTAAAGTAAGTCTCAGTGTGATCATTTTTATTTTCATATTGTAAATTGTGGCTTACATTTATTTGAATTGGCTTTACTTTTTTTAAATAGAGTCAGAAATATTTCACTTTATCTGGATTTTTTTTTAATTTTTATTTTAGTGGGAGGAAAAATCATCCTGATTTGGTTCAAATTTCCCCTATTTTCATAACAACAGGATAACTCTTTCTTACCTGTGAGTTAGAGCCCTGCCAGTTTAGAGCCTCATTTTTAGAATTGCTGATTTCAGGTTATTGTCATTAACAATTAATAGTCCAGCTGAGAATAAGAAAATATATAAGGTGTTCCTTCTGATCTTTGTCATCTTAGTTACCTTTCCTATGACAAAAAGCCAAGAGAATTGGAATTGTTCAACCTGGAGAGGAGGTGGCTCCAGTGATACTTTAGAGCACCTTCCAGTACCTAAAAGTGCTACAAAGGGACTTTTTACAAGGGTATAAGTTATCTTTTCTGTTACCTACAGATATCTTTAATTTTATACATTACTACTTCAGTCAAAAATGCTCAATGATTTCTCAGTTTGGTTAATCACCAGATCTAAGATATCTATGGTCTTGACAAATCTTTGAAGTCAGTATGCATTCATACACATTTGCAAATATTACCATAAGCATTTTGTTTCAAGTGCCATCTAAATATTCTTCAGTTATCTTTATTTATTTCATATCTTTAATGACTAGTTATAAGTTTGCCTAATATCCAAAAGTATGGAACACATATAGCAGGTCTTACAAAAGCACTGGGAAGAACAGACATTCTTCACTAAATAGAACAGTTTTCCAGTACCTGGAAACTGCTTGTGTTCAACACTTTGCCTCATACTTTGATTTCATTTTCTCAAGATATACTGTGTCCTGAATCTATTTTGGGATTACACATTGAAAAACAAACTAGTGCTCCTAAACAATATTTAAAATGACATTTTTATTATGTTGGCATGAAGAACATTGCTGAATTGCTTTTAATATGATAATGTTTTGCAGTTCACTATGCCATAAGTGCAGTTTGGCAGTTGAGTTTACATGAATATTTCATCCAGAAAAGGCCATGAATTTGTAATTATAAATAGACCTGTTCAAGAGAAAGAGATGGATGATTCTATAGCTACTAATTTTCGAAGGAAATTATATTTAGTTGAAGACTGAAGGCAAAGACTTCCAGATGCAGAGAGCCATCTGCAGATCACTTTAAGCACTATTACAGAGGTCTAGCTACCTTTCCTAGTGGATTAGTTTGAATTGTTTATGACACTCAAGTTTTTGTGTCTTGGCTCCTTCAGCTTCGTATCTGCAAAAGTACTGGCCAATCAATGACGTAAAGCTAGGCTGTCTTCTTTCTCCTTCACCTTGTTTTGTTTACTAGCTCACCCAGCACCTCACTCTGGGTGAGCTGTTAACTATTTAATGCCAATCTCCATACAGACATTACATCACATATGACATAGTGAGTAACTATTGTGTAAATTCTCTGAAATGCGAGGAGTGCAGTAAGAAAGTAACACTAAAACATTCCATCTTACTTTGGTGCATTTTTAGATATTCTTAGTATGACTTGATTGCATCCAGTTTTACTCAGTGGACAGCATTGCTCCTCTACAATTGAAAAATATACTCAAATTCTTGTCAGACTCTATTGTAATATCCTCATTTGTTTTAATGTTTTTAGTTTCATTTTGCCCTAGGCTTGTGTGTTGAAAACACCTTCAATGCCAGATCTTCCAAACAGGCACTGCAATGACTTTACTGATGAGAATTCAGTTCACTGTAGTCTCTGCTGCACATCAGCAAGATGAGCCCTGATGCCTTTGACACATTGCTAAGGCTTTCCCTAAAGGATCTGGTAACAGAAGTTTGTGTCTGTAAGATACACTGACAGAGAGAAGCAGCATGATCATGCTACTGTGATTATTGATTGGAGGAAACGATTTGCCCAGGTCAGTTCTTTCTGACAGCTGTGAAATTAATTGCTAGGGATACAGACAATGAAAGATAGGGAAGTTCTACTGTAATGTTTTATCTTATTAAGCCATATTTACTGTAAACTACTCTACTGTGTTTTCCAGGTCTGTTAAAGCCTAAAATTTTGCCCTTGGTTGTACCTGTGCAATTCCCTAGAAGTAAATAGAGCTGTCTTGCATTAGCAGAGAAGTTTCTGTGTGTCCATGTATGCCCACAAAGAAATGAACATCTGTGGCATGAACATGTTTTGATGTTTTTGATATACATTTGGAAATATTAGGAAAATATATTAGAAAAATAAATTAGAAAAAATGAAACTAGGAGAGCATTTGGAAAGGAAATGAGGGAATACACCATGTATGAAATAGCTATAAAAATAAGGAATAGAGAGTTAAGAATTGAATTCTTTCTTGAAAGAACTAAACAGAGTAGAGGTTAGAGGCTAGTTTTCCCTCCATCAAGGGAAAGGCATCCATTAACTGTAGTAGGACCTATATTAGCCTCAAATATACTTAACTATAGCAGGATAAAAGAATACAATGGTGCTGGTGATGATGATGATGGAAGAAAACAGAGTGCAGATAGGTATAAATAATTTGTTATGGAAAGAATACACAGTATTTTCAATTATCAGTCCCAGGCTTTAAATGGAAAAGAGAAGGGAAGAAAAGATAAGAGAAGAATGAGGACATTGAGGTTTATACTGAAGGATGATACATGACATTTATAGTGGAGGTTGATACAGGACAAAGGGAGTGAGGTTCAACAGTCTCAGGTTGATGGCTTTGCAAATACCTCCATGGTACACTTGCACTAAAGGCCAAGAGGAAATCAGTGGACTCACCCCAAGAATAAAAATATAATTAATTTAAAATATACAAGTAATAATTTTAAAAGAGTGAAACAAAACACACACACACAAAACCCCACCAAACCAAGGGCTCAAGAAAATAAATTTTTTTTACTTAGGCTTACTTTCAAAATACTGTGTGATCTTTAGCAAACAACATCACCTCTCCTTGTTTTTGATCCCTAACATTTACCCATTTTATACATTAAATATTAATGCTGTCCAATGGTTTGAGACAAGGTTTGAAAGTTTTTAGCAAAGTTTGAAAGCTTCTAGAGTGCTGGAAGAATATTTGTTTATTGTTTGATCATATTCTCAAACCTTGAAGAAAGTTGGACTCCAGTATTTTCCCTACACACAAAGCAAGCATGCTGTAGTGTGAAGTGGAAACAAACAGCACTGTTCTGTTCAAATAACTGTTCCCTTTTTGCTGTGTTTTTAAATCACATGAGTTAATACTGATACAAAACCAAACCAACAGAGAATTATTATTTTCTATCCCAAATTAAAAAATTATGTCTTTTGGGTTAAAATTTTGTCCCATCCCAGGAGATGTTCCAGTATCTATATTTATTCAGTTATTTAGTATCTATTTTTATATGTTAATTTTTCTTGAATACTTTTTCCCTACATCTCTTTTCCATTTCAGTCACATTTATGACAAATATTTGATTTCAAAGGCAAGAAGACATTGCATTCTGCCCCTTTCTCTTGCCTTTTAAATAATTTCTCGATGTACTTATAGGCAGATTATTCTTAATGAACGTATGCTTGATATAATATTCTTAGAGTGTCTGTGCTGTCATAAATATGCTTTTCCATAAATGAGAGAGTTTTTATTAAAGGTTTTGCTCTAAATTTGCTCAAAAATGTATTGGGAAAGCAGCCTGCAACAAATACTGTGGAAACGTTTGGTTTTTTCCTATGTCTACATGTTATCCTCCAAGAAATATTTGCATTAATAAAACTGGCAATATGATGTCTTAATTTTGACAGACTGGCTGCATGAAAAAAAACCAAACAGTTATCTTAAGAAGAACAATAACCAAAATAAACTTGCTGTGTAGGTCAGGAGTTCTCAAATGACTCATTTTTATTTCATTAAAGAGTAGAAAACTGTCAAGCCAAATTCAAATATATTTTCAAATGGAAGACTTTTGTCTGACTCCACTGATTTGTATTTTACGAAGCAGAGGCTTCAAATTAGGCAAGAGGAAGGAATTCTTTGTGTCAGAAATAAATGTTTTGGCATTTCTATGAAAATCCATCCATACTTGGTGAAATAGTAAGTCCTTGAAAAGCTTCTGCACATGCTTTGAAGAGATTTGCTAAATGTGAAAAGAAAACATGTGGCTCAGAAGTTTTTCTTTATGTTGTCACAGGCAACTTCTGCTGCCCTACATGGTCAGCTCCCATGGCCATTGGTGGTTCCTTGTCTCTGAGCTGCTGCTCCCAAGTGCAATATGATGCTGAACTGGTTGTGCTTTCCTGAGAGCGGCTCAGAAAGTCAGAGAAATGCGCTCCTATGTGTGTTGGGTGATGTTAGTTTGGTGATTCCCATCTCAGAGCCAAGAATCTGTGGTGCCAAGAGAGCAGTGCACCAAGGGAACACATTGCACAGTGTGGCAGGGAGGGGAGATGGTTCTCTGGCTCCTTCATAGGTTAAATCAGTAGGCTGTGGACAAGAGGCGCTGAAGTCCTTTAAGCCAGGAAGATTAAATAATATAATATTGAAGCTTTCTTAGTACTTTCTAGTGATTTTTTATATTTTTATATAAGTGTGAGCAAAAGTGGCGTGCTCTTTAAATGATAATAGTGCATTTTGAAAAATAATATCCATAACTGAAGAAAATTTCTAAGTTTTTAAGAAAAATAGTGAATCCCCTCTTCCTTCAAAATACAATGCGCTTTTCCTGGAAGAACTTTGCAAAACATTTTGTGTTGCTTTTTTTCTAATGCTTTTTCATTATTCTGCTGTTCAGAAGGTGAAACTGTGGTCGGTGTATTGGACTAGGACTTGTCAGGACTGAGTTTGGCTCACTACCATGTTGATGGTTTTCTGTGGGAACCTAGGCCCTAATAAGTGTTAGTTTGGCTTAGTGTCCATGCAATAGTGTTAATTCCTTTTTACTTGGTGGACTAATATGAGATTAAATACCTTAGATATATTTATATTCTCACAAAAAAAGTTATCAGACAGGTCTCTGGATAAAAAACAGAAGACTCAACCCTTTCATAATCATGTGGAAGACAGTCTGCAATAAAACTGACATAGTTTTTACCATCAACTTGTTTAAGTGCAAATTCTAGTTCTACTATGTAAAGAACACGTAATATATGATGGCAAGGAACAATACAGTGAATATACCACTGAGCTGAGATTGCTACTCTGACTTTTCAAGAAGTGTCTGCCAACGTGGAAGGAAAGAACAAAGTTGCTGGTGAATTATTACTTATGTTGGCACAAACATTCTGTGCTTTAGTGGAGTAGATAATGCTCCCCCAACTGCAACAGCACAGGAAAGGCTTCTACAGTATGAGTTTATGGTTTGCTCAGCTCTGCTATTATACGTGTCAAGCCAAGACAGCAACATTGTCAAGGATCATTTCACATTGTGAAATGTCAGAGCCCGGAGCCATGGAGGCATAACTCAGTAGAATGACCTTACATATAAGTTCACAGACCTAATTATGAGATTTTATAAAAATATACCATGTACTTTGACTTAGTGAGAGTTCATAGTCCACATTCCAGATTTTAAGTCTAACTTGCCATGCTTTCATGTAATTTTTTAAAGTGATCCAAAAGTTCATAGAACCAAACCAATTTTTTTTAAATTTATTTTTTTATTCCTTTAAACCAATAACCTTTTGTGAGCTTTTCTCACCTTGTATGAAAGGTCAGGGCAGTATGTTATTTCTGTTCCCTGCAGAAAATGAACCTTCCTGTTACCTGAGCTCATCACAGCTGCTGCTTGAGAGACTGAGGAGTGCACATCACCAACTTCTCCTGAACTGCAATGGGCCTAATCACATGTAACAGATTCCCTCAGCTACCTACTTGGCTTTCACTCAGATCTAGTAGTTAAACCTTAAATATTGTTTAGTGTACTGCTTGCCTTCATGTATACAAAGAACTGACTGCCAGCATCTGAAATACTGCATTTATTCTGCTGTCAATCTAAATTCATGCTAGTAAGAGCTGATGGAAATTTCCTTATGTGTAGAGTTTATTGAATAAACTTTGGTTTTTATTTTTAGAATGCTTATGGAGTTTGGTTAACTGTTAAAATCAGAGAAAAACTTTCCAGAGACTGCTAATATTGCTACTAAAAATAAGCTTAACACTAATTTCTTTACAGGCTCCTGCTCTAACCTAGGCTTTCTTCCGATTCTTAAGGCAGGATAGAGTACATTATTTATATTTTTTTAATGCTATTATAATTATGTATCCTAATAAAGCAGGTATCTTTGCAGCATCAAAGCCTAGAAATCAGAGTTAATAACACATTACATCCCAACCCTCATAATGTCCAATAATAAATTGAAGGGACAAGTTCTCTCTGTTATCTGATACATTACTTTTCATTACTTCTCCTTTCTTGTCTTTGCCTGCTATTGGACACTTATGTGATTTAGCTGAATGGGGTATTGGGCCACCTTGCCTAGGCCATGCTTTTGCTGAGAAAGGATGGAGCAGATGATCCTCAAGGTCCCTTTCAACCTGGAATTCCGATGCTGTGATATTGAGAGATTTCTGCTTAGGTCATGTGTATTGGGTCTGACTGAGGTAAAGTTCACAACCCTTACAATGCTGTGCATTACATTGGTTGCTGGACAGGTGTTGATAAACAGACCAGTGTTTTGTTTATTGCCGAGCAACACTGTCCCTCTGACATTTCTTCCCCCACAAAAAGAGATGGGAGGCCCATGTTAGCCAAAGGAATATTCCATACTATTTGATGTCAGCTCAGATATATCAGCTAAGGGAGAGAGGAAGAAGTGGTGGCATTAGTGAGCTTTCAATGTTTGCAAGTTGAAAAAAAGGTGCCTGCTAAGGAAGGCAGGAACCTAATTTGAAATGGAAAAATGTACCCCCTCCAAATTATTATAATCTTGAAATTAAGAGGCCCTCAGGCAAAAATATAGGGATAGGAATAACAGTTCTTTACTAGGAAAATTCAAATAAAAATGCAGTAGAACAAAAAAAAAGAAACCACTGACAGAGTCAGAATACAACTGTGTAGCAGTCTGATTAAATGGTGGCTGCAGTCCTTCTGGAGTGACAGATGTGGTTCCCTTGAAGCAGTGATCCTGTAGAAGGGTGGAGTTTTCCTCTGAAGGTCCAGTAGTGGTGTAGATGGGTCTAGTCTTCCTCTAGGAATCCAGTGGAGAAAGGCTGCCTGCATTTTTGAGATTGAGACTGTTCCAAGTCTCCGATTATATCCAGGTAGGAATGCTTGGCTCCTTCCCCTGGGTGGAGCATCTCAGAGTGGGATGATGTAATTTTAACAGTCATGCAGTGAGACTCTATGACCCATTAACAGAAGATGTTCCCCAGGAGGGAGGATGAGTTGTGGAAGAATAAAGAACACTGCCACACCTGGTTTTAACAGCTGGTAATAGAATAAATACTTTTGATTACATCTTGCATTGCAACCCAAGACATGGAGGAACGTGTGCTGAAATCTTGCTTCCCAAGAAGTGTCCAAACATCACTGCTGATGGGAAGTAGAGAGTGATCTTTTTTCTCTTTAGCTTATGCATGCGCAAATCTCACTTGTTTCTTCATTTTTGCTGTAATAAAACTGCTTTATCTCACCCTGCTGGTTATTCTCCATCTTATTCTCTCACCTGTCCCAGTTGGAAAGGGAGGAATAGAGTGCCTGAGTGGGCACCTGGCACCCAGTGAGGGGCAAGCCACTACATCATGTTACCAGATACAAGGAATGTAGAGGGAAATACAAGGAAAGCATTTCTTTCTCTTGGGGTTTTGGCCAACCTTGGGTTGGATTAGGTGGGGTGTATATTTTACCTTCTAGCCAAAACACGCATCTTGGAGCTGTTGGCTGCCAGCGACCATAGTCTGGGTCAGAGGCACTTCAGTTCTGCCCTCTCATATTCTACTCATCAGCCAAGAAAAAGTCTGAGATAACACTAATCCCCACAGGTAGTTTATATGTACTGTAGATATATTAAAATAGGGAGGGGGTGTGGTGTGCAGAGTTCTGTGCTTTTAGTTTCATGCACGTACAGATACATCTAAAACTAAACTGGCACTCAACCACACTGATGTTCAACTCAAAAAATGTGTTTAGAAGTCTGTAATATGTCACACATTATATTACTTCATAGTGATTTTTATATAGGATGATGTGTGTATGCTGATTCTATTGATGTATGATGGTTTTATTAAGCTAAAATGGTTCCGTTCACTAGGATTTTATTCAGTGAAATTATTTTGTTGTCTTGTCAAATAGAGGAAATTTTGTTTGAATGAGATATCCTCCCTCTTCCTATTCTACATCTATCCAAACAATCTAAGTCTATCATAGCTTATGCAGCCAACAAACTCATAGAAAAAAAAATATATACAACATGATACAAGTCAATCCCAAGCTCACCAATATTATTTTGTGCTTGGGGAAGTGTTCTGTGACAGAGCTTCCAGACTTCCTGGAGAGATCAGCTGTGCTGAATAACTGCACATCATCATTAAGTGAGGAGAAGTGCCTGAGCAAAGTCAGTTTGGGTTCATTTACATTTATCTGTATTCATTGTAGGAGAAGCAGCTTTATGCTCTGCATACCAGAACTCTTATTGGCTCCATGTTATAGCAGAAGGAGGACAATCTGGCCCTGATTTCCTGTGAGTGACATGAATTTAGCTTTAACCTCACAAAGTTGTGGCTTCTACATTCAGAAATAGGTACTTTTAGTGTATTCTGCAGGTGGTTTTCTTTACTAATAGCTAGAATTCCACTTATACTAGGAAAGTCTAAGTTGAATTATTCACATTATACTTAAAGAGCTGTAATACGAAAGCTGGAGCAGGGTAGAGGCAGGAAAGGCGATAAAATCTTTAAGAGGTTACTGTAAGGTGTAAGATTAGTTTTTATTGCATTCTTTAGCTGAATTTTAATGTCTCTTGGGGAACCTAGAGATTCTGAGCTACTTGTTTACCTGTGTGAATATGAAAAACTGTCAAAATTAGCAAATGTGAAAATCAGGAGATGGGAGGCAATGTCATATATTCAAATTCAAGGACTGCATTTATTAATGAAATGCTATAAAAATGGTTTCATTTGATTTCTTTCCTTGTCAGTGTTCACCTCTGGATAGTGTAAATTTATATTTTCCTGATCTCTGTTGTATAACAGTAAGTGTGAAAATTATATACAAATGAATGAAGATTCTCATCCTGATTGAATGTATCACTGACTTTTACTTTAGCCCTTTCTACTGTTGTGATACCTATGTCCATTTTTCAAGCATTTTTCTTGGAAAAGTGGTTGGAAGGGTTTTATGAGTTTTGTGTTCCTGTAAATTAAAGAAGAGCCAGGAGATCTTGCAGCCCTAAAGCTGGAGCCAGGCTCTGCTGAGCAGATGCTATGCATGTTTTCTGGGGGATATTTTTTGATTCTTTTTAATGTTTTGTAATGAATTTCCCTTATAACATGAAATAATATTACAGGTTACAGTAATGTGTGTTCAGTATGTTCTTTATTGCAGTAAAGATTGGGAGAAAAAATAACATTAATTGGTTTATATTATTCCATTACAGAAATGGTTAGGCCTACTGGTATGATAGACCAGTATACTTGTGTTTTTTAACAACCCTACCCTTTTCATTTTTTCTTGCTGTATCTTAGGCTAAATAGGAAATTCTTCAGAGGGACAGGACCATAATGAGGTTCACTTCCACACAATAGGGCCTGATATGAGTTTATGATCTTCCAATATTTTCTGACTATAAATGTAAACAGCAAATAATTAAAAGTGTTGAGATTTTAAGATATGGGTGTAATATAATGTATAGAATTTATTCTTTTCTTATGATATGGATTCAATTCTGAAGATTACTATAAAAACATAATGTATTTAGTGATGCTTAGAGCAGATGTTTTACCCCCTCTCTGAAATAGAGTTGGCTCTCATGATTTTGTTTTATACTTTCACTATTTTCAGGCATTATATCTGTGCTTGGCTTTCCAATAACTTTTTCCAGAAAATCTGTAATAAAAAAGTTGTTCATTTAACAACGGAAATAAAGATTTTTTTAACATGTATTTTTCTTTCTTCTATGTATGCATCATGTTTTAAATATCAACAATTTTCTAATGAGACCTCCTCACTACCACATTGATGATATGAGTACTGTTACTAATTAGTTTCAAAAAACATCGTAATAAGGGAGAGAAAAAACCATAATTAACTACCTTGGACTTAGTGTCTAACAATGAAATTTCTCAGAGTGCAGGAGCAGTAACAGAGCCTTATTGCTCTGATTTTAGGTTTCTGAGAGTACTGCTTCAAGATATCAGGGCAAAAGTGGAGAAAATTAATGAGAATGGAGGGAACAGAGAGAAAGAATGTTCCCAAATTCAGCTATGAAGGCCATTTTTTTCTTATCTTTCATGGTAGATTTAAAAATTCATGGTTTTAAAAGTAGACTCAGCGAGGCTTGTGGGTCCCTTCCAGCTAAGGATATTTGATGGTGATGATGAAAAAATCTGAAACTAGATAAGTGTTTGTGCTGGATTAGCATGGGTTGACATTAAGTGGAGAGGGAGGAAGTTACCTACAGAGTGATCTTTCTGGAGGAGGTGGTTGGGAGCCTTCTCTGTGTCTGAAAAAGGGCCAATAACTGGCTAGCTCTGAAAATCAACATCTTTTTAACCCATTTAGAAGCTGGGTCCACCTGTGTGAATTCCACATTTTAAAACCCTGGGAAGCCAGGGTAAAACCTCTCTTGCTTCTGGTCTCAGAAGGCATAGGGAGCTTGGCTGGGGCCTGGCTGGGCCGGGCTCCCCGCTGAAGTGGGGCCAGGTCACAGCTGCTGAGATCTCGGTAACACCAGGCCCTCCAGTCCACGCCGAGCCGGGATCTCCCCGGGCTCTGGGCCGGGCCGGGCCCCCCCAGCACAGCCCCCACAGCAGCTGCTGGGCAGAGGGAAGGCCCCAGATCGGCCTGAAATCCATCGGCCACTGCCCGGCAGAAACCATCACGACCTTCAGCAGGTCTGGGTGAGATGTTAACCCTTTCAGTGCACAGATGAGACCTGCAGACCTTGAGACTCTCTCAAGGGAGAGAAAGTGACAGAGGGGACATGTAGAAAGAAAACATGAGGACACCAATGTCNTACCCCATAAGTTGACATGGCCCATTTCCTTCAGCTGTGAGATGGCTGTGAAAATGGGAGAAGCTTCACGATAGCAGATTATTTTCCTGGGCAGCTGCTATTCATGAAAATGAAAGGCCACAAGAGAACTGTTTGCTTGTGGAGAAGTCTCCTCACCCTACAAGAACAGAGATAGTCTATTATTGAAGAGATAACTGATTTAAAATCCCAGGTTTTGTCTCTATATTGTCAGTTGGGACAGAAAAGAAGTTGAGCAGGGGAAGGAAAGTGTTCTGAAGGTTTTATTCTGATTTTTCCCCCCTTATTCTTTTAGTTCTGTTAATAAAGTTTTCTTTATACCCTTTAAGTTTTGAGTCTGTTTTGCCCTTCTCCTAAAACATATCTCACAGCAGGAAATGAGTAAGTGCACTGGTGAGTTTAGACAGTAAACCACCACAGTATTGCTGAACATTGTAATGCGTGTAACACATAAGAATTGAAATTCAAGTGTTTCCTGATGCCAAGTATAACACTGATATGTGATTATATCAAAGATATCTTGTATTAAATTCAAAATCCAAGTAACAATTTTTAGGAGTAGAACTTGATATTAAAATATTGGGAGATCTTCAGTTATTTATGGTGAATTACTCAGGCTAATCTGTAATCCATGCAATACACTTTTAAAAAAAGTAATATGCATTAAGCTCTTCTGAAGAAATAATAAAGAATGAGGATTACTGAAGGCATTAATCTTATTTTGAAAAGTAGGTACAATCTGGTCATCCTTGTTCAAGAAAAATGAACTTAAATGAGAACAGATGGAAAGAGGTGCAATTATGATGATTAAGTGAACAGTGAATCTATCATATGAGAATAAAATAAAGCATGTTTTATAATAGGACCTACTTATTTAGCCTGGTAAAATGAAGACAGAAGCACATGACTCATCTTTGTAAATAAAACCAAGGGTTAAACACAATAAGGGAGAGGAGGTTATTGCCAGCATTTGATAAAGTGCTTAAAACCTGGCATGAATGACTGCAAACTGCATGTGTCAGAAGTCCTTCAGCAGCATTTTTTAGATGCTGGAAGTGTACTCTGATACTGAAAAAACACTGCTACAGGTGTTTTCAGTTCTCCCCCTTATTTCCAGGCAGGAGGCATGGCCTGGGTCCTTCTAGCCTAGTGCAGTCTATGCAAGGAGTATCTCATGTTACAAAGACTGACACAAATTTTAATAATGATACTTGCCTTAATATATGTTGTCTTTACTCTGCTTTCTTATGTCATGGGGAAAGTTGCAGGGAGAGTTTTGGGGGGATTTTAATATTATTTAAAGCCTTGCTAATATAGAAAATATTGCATCAAATATTTGAAGACATGCTAGTAAGCAAGTGTTAGAGCAAGCAAAATTACTATTTCATAGTACTTTTGAAGTACAAAAAGGTACTATGCATATCTTAATATGTGACAGTGAAAATAAATTGTTGATGCCATTATTATTTTAATGCATATTTAATACAGAAGTCTTCAGGAGACTGAAAGCTATGAATTTAGTTACTGTTTTTAAAAAGATGGCTTGCATGAAAGGTTGAAAATTAAGAGTCCTGTTATGCAAAATATTTTCAGTCTGTTGGTAGAGAATTCTAATTCATAGTTGCCAAAAGGACACAGAAAGAAAATTATAACTTAAAGGACATGAGCGAGTGAGGATTTCTTAAAGGTGAGTCATGTTAAACATATAAGATTAGCACTTTATAAGTGAATGGCAGAAGAGAAAATGCAAGATTTAGTATTTCTCCATTTCAAAAATAGTTTTTTCTTTTTACCAAAATATTATGCGACAGATTTTTGTATAGGCGATCTGAATAGGTATTGGATGCATAAGATTTTTACAGATAAGTAACCAGAGTAGCAAGGATTGGGAAGTGCATAGTGATGAATTGCTGAAGAGTAGAATTCTTTTGCTTGTTGGGATCATTTCTCTTCAATAATTTAATTATTGATTCATTTTAAAACATGTAAGGTAATAAATATTTCAGGTAGTGCTAAGGTAAAAATATAGTTTAAATGGCAGATGGTTGCAGTTGCTTTTCAGGACAATTTCTAATAAATCGAATGGAGAGACCAGGGGGTGGAAAATGAAATGCAATAGATTTAAGTGTTAAGTGATGCTCCTGGGTCAGTGTATTACACAAGCTAAGTGTAGTTGAACTTGATATTGAATTAGGTAATAGTCAGGAAAAAATGTTCAGTGCATGCTATTGACAGATTCAGTGTTAACAGCTTACTTCATTGTGTAGCAGCAATATAGGCTAATGTGTCCAAATGGACTTCTAACGCAAAATTGATCTTGTTTTATAAACCAGTTCATAAAGAATAACCATTAAGCTGAATTTCCCTATTTTGGTCATTAACTTGTAAAAGGAGAATTACCAAGGAATCAAAGGAGCAATTCAGTGAAGTTGAAAAACCTGGGAATATATGGTCTAGAGAGGTGGAAATAAAGTAATATGCAGAGAGGTTGAGAGGCCCAGTTAATAGCACTGAACTTGGAGGAAAAACTGTAAATCCTGCTTTTAGGATAGAGAGTCTTCAAGGCAGGACTGGAAGGTTTTTTCCTACTTACTCTTCAATCATATTATGTTATTTGACATTTCAAAACTTGACACCAAGTTTTTATCGGGGTTTTCTGTGGTCAAGATGACCCCAAGATGTGTAAAAAGCTTCTGCTCTCTAACCCGGCTGTCCAAGAACGAGATTGAAGTTTTCGGCTTTCTGTCTCAAGGTTGTTTATTGTTGGTTATCAGAAAACATTTTCAGCCTGGCCAGTGAAAGTCTGTTCAGCAGACCAGACCAAGGCACTCTCTCTTTCCATGGGCTTGTGCTCTCTTTTATACTATAAACTACGTATACTTTATTTATAATTACTTTCCAATAGCTATCACTTATGTTAGATTGTGTCCTTTTACTTTGTACCAATACTAAAGTGTTACTGTTACTTAAAAGATGGAAGCTAGGAAGAAGAAGGAAGGAGGACAGGACAACACCCAATTCCCTTTATCTTGCTCTGCAGCTCATTATAATAAGAATTCTAACTCTACACTTTTGTGACTTTTACTTCTTCATGCAGAGATGGTAATTTGTTTCATGGCTCAAGTTCAAAGTCACAGGGCTCTCTGGCTGCATGCCAGGGTCTCTGACCCCCCTGCCAGGGCTTCAAACCCCTCTGGCCTGGGCTCAGATCACCCAGGATTGTCAGAGGGACATCCTGGGTTCCCACAGTCTTTGGCACCTTCCAGAAGTCCTCAGAAGTGAACCCCTAGGAAAAAACATTGCTGCTATTTCTAATCCACATAATATAGATGTGGTTAATTTAATGCACGAGTTACCTCACTAAGATTGCTGCAACACCCCATATATCTTAAGTTAATAGCATGCGTATATCTTAAGTTAATAGCTTGCAGTATCAGGATTCACTGATCAGCTTTATATTTAGGTAATATATTTAGATATTTAGGTAATATTTCTATTTTATAATATGATATTTATATTAACTTATACATTTAAGTATATATTATATATAT